>NJDC01005413.1:30192-45622 GCA_002245475.1 Calephelis virginiensis
AGTTACACATCAAAAATAATATTGTTGAGTAGTTTAAGTTTTAGCCCTGATGATGCTGTATAAGCGAAACCGGTAGGCTACTAATTACAAAGTACCTAATAAATTAAAAGGGATAAGTAAAACAGTACAAGTGTTTCTTTCTTTAAAAATATGAATATTTGGAAGTTTTACCAAGCGCCGACGATGGAAAATATCAAATATAGAGTGCACAGTGTTCCATTTCTAAATAAAGCTTAACCAAAAATGGTACTCGTAGCGACTGTGTGAAGTCGTAAATCTAACTTGGGAATTCCGTCCCCACCGCAACTTACGGTTCACAAAATACAAGCAGCCATGTTTAGCAAATGATACGATAAATTACTGTCAACTACAATTAGATACAACAAACAAGCGGATGGAGGGAAAATGGTGCTGAAAGTTGGCCTAAGGGACCACTTTGTGTGAAATTTAAATTAAGATTTATAGCTTGTAACCACTCAGTAAGTGCTTTAATGGTCGACTTGAAACTATAGCGGCTAAACGTTTTGATTTTCATGTTTGTAGGCTATCTTGATTTCTAGAGAGACCCTGGTGGTCATTTTATTGTGCGCTCACTAAACTTATTTCGAGTTATCGCTTTCTCCTTTCAACGATAGCAATAGACAGAGACAAGTTACATTTAGTGTTTTCAGATTTTTTTGTTCCTTGGAAAACGTTGATTGGAAACGTCGCGAGTTGATGTGTCTGGACTAACTTGATTTCTTAAATGTTCTGTCATTTTTATTTTGCTTACTTGGATAAAGGTAGCATACATTTAAAAAAAATTGTTGCTGATCAACAGTATATCCCCCCCGTCTTGTGCTCAGTGGATTTCTGAGAAACAATCGGTTTATATAAACTTAAATTCAAGACTAAAATCAAAGTTTTCAATTTAACGGCATGTTTGTTTTAATTTTTTATATAATGAGATCACTAATTTTAATAGGTATTGCTAATTTTAATGGTGGAAATCACTGATTATATATTGTTTTATTTGAATGTTCTGGGAATCTTTGGATTTATTTGATTATTTCGTCGCTCGTGTTTTATTCTAGACTGATGTCATGAGTGTCTGTAACCGGGGTCTTTGTATGAAAAGGTTTATTTATAAACGTGGAGGAAGCCAGGTGGGTGTATAAAAATTGTGACATTTGGCATTCGATAGTCCCTGTCTACTCCGTAATATGGCGTAAAGATATATGTCTGTATTTTATGCTACTATTTTTTATACTATTTGCAAGCTAAAGATTGAAACTGTTCTCGTTCAGCAATATTTCCGGAGAAATATATCAAAAAAACAAGAGTGAAAGGTTGTAGGTTAGTACGTAACTGATTTTGATATTATAATACTTTTCATCCAGTTTAATTATATTAAGGGACACCAACTGCATGAACCAACGGTTGGAGAGAGGTGTGCAGTTGGCATAGTGATAATTTTGGGAATTATGTCGTTTAAAATCATGTCTATACCACGAAGAAGTACAATCGGAACACCCACGACTAGCCGAAGACACTAATTCGTACTATGTGATCGTCAACCTTGCCAATAACCAATATCGGAAAACGTTATTTTCTTATTAAAAAAGTAAAGTATCTTCACGCCCATATCCCCGAAGAGGTAGGCAGAGGTGCAACCAAGGCACCCACGACTTGCCGAAGATACTATGTCCCACAATGTGATAGGTGGCAAGCCTGCACAACCGGGCACATTTCCAATCCTGACCAACATTTTTTTATTAGAAAATTGGAAAAATCCAATTTTCTTTTTGTTGGCCGACCTGGGATTCGAACCCGGGACCTCATGCAGTCAAGTCCAACACCCGGACCGCTAGAGCACAGAGGCGACAAAAAAAGTTTAAAAATACTTTTTATACTAACTTACTCACCGTTCAACGCCGGAACGCTGGACCACAGAGACGCTGTCATATCATATAAAAAATAATACATTTCCGAGATTATGAAGCCATGCCGCACCAACTACGTATAAATATTTCAATTGACCTACTGCCTTTTGCTCGCTTCGTTTGAGCATAGTAAAAGGTTAGAGCACAGCAATGTGTTGTCATAATTCGAGGCTCGTTGACCGTCTGAAAAATGTAGAGGAACAAAAACTGTTTCATACGTTTTAATATTTTAAAATTTATCTCATTGTTTTTGTTTCGTATACACAATTTGCCTGAATTATTTATTCCATTCTTTTAAATATCAAAATCAATCCCTACTTCCCTTGTTCACCGCATCATGCCTGAGCAGATGGACGAATTCAGCTATTTATTTTTTTGTTGTATTGTAGTCAGAGCAACGTTCATACAAAAAAAATCATTATTCATAGTCAGGATAGCATAACGTCTATCGGTTCAACTAGTTTCTAATAAAATTAACGTTTCTTAGGACTACATAAGAGCCCACGTGGCGGTTTGTGGGGCTTAGCCTCTTCGGCTAGTTATTAGTTCTCGGGTTTTATCTCTGCTTACCATTTCAGGCATATGGACGTGATGATATTTATTTTTGAAAATAAATTGAAAAAAGCAATCTAGGTTGTACAAAGAAGAAGTTACGATGTTCTTTGAGTTTTTTTGTATGGTTTTAATAGAAAAAATAATCGAGGCCTAACATCCCGGACTCAGGTTGGCAACACACTATTATCACCTTTGTTTTCTCTAGGCTGCGTGAATTTCTTACCACCAGGAAATCCGTCTGCTTGTCTGCCTTCCATTATCATAAAAAAATACCTTCACTCCATCAAAGTATTAGGGTTGTCGTGTAGTTTTTTATTAATCGAATTTTAATAATTATAGAGTTTACAAATTATATAAGAAGATTGTCTCAAAGCGCCGGTTGTTTCCAGAAGAAGACAAATTCGATCATGATATTCAAAAAAGTCGCGGCAACAAATAACAATGTTACCATAGGCTCGACGCGACACACGCTAATAAAGCACTGCCAAACCCGCTTAAGAGCCTCGTCGATGTGCATGTTTGTGTGGGTCGTTTTCGAATGTTTGTAGGTCGAGTTCATATTTGTATCGTGCCTGTGGCTGCAAACCCTGACATCAACAAAATTATAAATTTACTAGTGAAGGTGAAATATCAAATAGCGAAACGTATTCAATGAAGCAACAAACAATAGCATACACATAATATGGCAGACCGCAAACAGACGTTTACTGAACTGTACAATCGCTTTTGTTCTAACGCTTCTATAAAACAAGTTAAAGTGCAATGAATAAATATGTGCTCAAAACTTTTACCAAAAGCGGACCGGCGGCCATTGCCAAACTTTCTTTTCACATTGTGAGCACAACTTCTGTTTTCGCTTCGATGTTGTATTTTGCAAGTAAATTGTTGTCAAAACTTGCTATTTTCAGGTAGCTATTTACTTTTTTTTGTTACAAATTGTTCAATCTTAGTTTACTTTAACTTGATTACATACCTGACGTATAAGTTTTTACAAAAGGCGAACTCATAGGTTTCTTTCATTCTTCTAATTTCCAAAAGAGAAAGAATTAATACAAGTACCACACTAACAATAATATTAATTATTACATATTACATCTAGCTACAATAATATACTTAGCTTAATATATTACATAGATACTAGATATTTTATATATTTAAACGAACGAAGACAATCCAAATAAACTCAGTAACAAAATATCTTTGTTCTAATAATGTTAATGTTGTAAATACGAAATTCTTTCTTTGAAATTCTTTCCTTAAAATTTTCATTTTTTTTCGTTTTGGCGTTATTTTTTCAAAAACTGACAGTTTCTTTTGTAATTATAGAAAACAAGCATCGAATGGCTGCGCACTGTGAACGTGAATGACAATTGCAGATTTGGGATGAACAATTTAGAAGCCCATGTACAAAGTAAAAACTTTTTTTAGCTACTTCCGTTTCTCAGCAACAGTTAATGGCTACATGAAAACGTGTACTACTATAAGTTTAATATCGAAGAAGAAAACGCACAGTATAATACATATCACATTATAAATATCGGATCGGTCAGAGAGCTCACACACATATATGGCATTCTGGCATTCTGAGCGTTTTACTGTACATATTTTTTTAATATGTGCACGAAACTGTTTATAAAATTAATATGAATAAAAGTGTTGTAATTGAAAACAATTTTGTTCAGTTCTAATTCAGTTAAGTTATTTTTAAAATACATTAACCATTTACTTGTGAAAGCGTTACCTTGCTAATTAATCCACATTTTTCGCGTAGCTAAATTTTTCTAGTGAAAAATAAACCGTGGAGCTGAAGCAGACAAAGCGTTTGAAAACAAAAATTGAGAAGAAGAGAAAAATATGCAACGGAACTGTCCTACTTTTATTGCAAATCATACAATATTTATCTTACTCTCAAATAGTTTTGTTAAACTACACATACTCATTTTTATAAAGGACAAGATATCAATACGCACAACGCTATTTCGATTTTTTTTTATAAAGGAAGAAAGGCAAACTAGTATACAGATTTTCTGATATTAAGAAATTCACGCCACCTAGAGATACCAAAGGTTGTAATGGTGCATTGCCAACACGATGCCGCGATGTTAAGCCTCGAGCAAAAGTAAGTATACCGGCTACCTTATCTTTCTTACTGAAGTACCTCAACGTAAACGCTGACGTTATAGCGGCAGAAATATGTAAGGCAATAGTCTCGATCCAGGCGAGTCGCTGCCAAACTCTACCACCTAGTCAGATGTCAAGGTGTTAGTGCATATCCCGCCTTTATAAGCTGCCTGGCAAGCAGGCAGATGGTCTATTCTGCAAAAGAGCCCAGATCAACACGGGCCGATATCGTTTTGCCGCCGGTCCGCTTTTGGTAAAAGTTCCGAGCACATATTTATTCATTGCACTTTAAATTGTTTAATAGAAGCGTTAGAATAAAAGCGATTGTACAGTTCAGTACCCGTCTATTTGCGGTCCGCCAAATTATCTGTAGTCTATTGTTTTTGTTGCTTTATTGAATACGTTTTACTGTTTGATGTTTTACAAATATAAATATTAAGTACATTTATAAATAAAATAAAATTAATGGTGTATGGAATGGATTGGAAATAAAATAAGTGAGGTTACATCTCAATAAATGTTTCATATTCATAGGCTTGCGTGGAAGAGATCGATGATTTAGGGAAAATGCCACCTTTGCTTATCACTTCTATAATATAAAAATGAATCTCCAAATGTGTTGGTAAGCGCATAAGTTCCTAACGACTGGACCGATTTGGCTAATTATTTTTTATTGTATTAGTTATGATCAGGAGAAGGTTTTTATGAAGAGGAAAACCGGGAAAGTTACAAGGAAAATGGGAAAAATAATACTTCCTTATTTCCCATACTGAACGGGTGGAACAAAGTTCGCCGGGGCAGCTAGTAGTTAATAAATTTTAACTTAGGATGTATGTTAGGCTACTTTTTATTTAGTGCAAGATAGTTAAGATTTATTGTATTTCATTGTATATTTTTATATTACTTGTCACCAAGGAAGAAATTGTGAGCTGAGAATATTTGTCGCTGCGTGCGTGTGTGCGTGCATGAGTGAGTGTGAGCGCGCTATCTTGCGTGCTTGCCCATAAAATAAACGTATTTTTTCGTATTTTTTTGCTCAATATTAAAATCGACGAAAGTTAGACGCTTCAAACGTTCACAGAATATTTATTGGTATATTAACTTTCAAAATTAATAATTAAATAACAGTAAAGTAAACATCGAACTCCAAAAAAAAGGTTCCCATACAATAAACGAAATTTTTAAGCAATTTTTTTATTGATCTTAATAAACAGGTAAAAACTTGAATATTTGTGAGTAAGTATTAAGAAATATATTAACTATAAAAATACATACCTAACCTAATACATAAAAACTCACAAAATGAAAATCTAAACGCTGTGCCAGCGCTGAACCGCGGTGTGCCGCTAAGTGCTAAGCAACGGCCGCACGGGTAGCGGGAAAGGTAGCATCACGGAGCGAGCCATAACCGTGCGTATTCCCGTGAGCGTTGTCATACTGCCCGGATGTGTATCCAAATCCGACTTGTAAGTTTGCAATTTAGAACTTCATGATAGTACGCAACACTTCGTGTGCGAGCCCGACTTTCACTTAGCCGGTTTTTTGTTGTTGCTTGCTTCATATTTCAATTTATTTTTTTGCTTCTTTATTCTGTAGTCTAGCGGCCCGGTGTTGGACTTGACTTAATGAGGTCTCGGGTTTGTCTGCTTACAATTTTCTAATGAAATCATCGTTGCCAGGGATTGGATACGTGTCTGGCTGGCGACAGGCTTGCCATAACCTATGCATATCATGTACTAGTCTTTGAGTAGTTGTGGTTGCTCTGGTTGTGTCTCTGACTAATTCTTCGGGGATATGGGCTTGAATTTTCATTTTTCAACACTTGCGATCGTACTCAGAGACGTTAATTATAACATAATGGATGTTTTATCAATAAGTCACAATTTTGTACAGAAAATGTCGACTTGATTACTTATTAAAAGAAAACGGATTTCTCTGGGTTCGGCAGTAAGTCGTATTATACGAGTGAAAAGTTGGATAGATAGGAATATACGAGTATGAATATGAATCCCGAACGCGGCAAATGTTTTAAAATTAAAAAAATATTTTTAAAATTAATGGTTTCATTATGGCGTGATTGAGGTATGAATATCATTTATGGTTTTCTAATGCTGAAAAAGAGAAAATATTTAGAGAGGTAATTAAAGCGTGTAGTCAGGAATAGGGTCATCACTTTAAAACTAATCAAAAAATCCCAGGTGTACAAAATAATGAATGAAAATAACTGAAAGGGATTGCCCATAGCATAAAGTGTCGACAGCCCTAGTAACCAGTTGGGTCTGATTTATTTTTCAACGTGACATAGCGCCGATCTTCCGTCTGAACTAGATACCTACCATAAAAAGGGAAAACGTAATATAATATGTACGTGATGCACTACTTCTCATAAGTCTAGGTAATCTCAGATTCTTTTTGACTTCGACGGCAAGCAAGAATGTTTTTATCAAAAAAAATATTAATAAGCACACATATCCCCTGATGGTAAGATGATAACCAAGATGAAGATGAAGATGAAGATGGTAACCAGAATCGGAAGCAGAAAAAAACTTCATTTATGTGGGCCATATAAGCGGTTCCCGGTGTTGGTCCGGGTCCGCTGACAAGGTAAGACCATCTGCTTCTCTGCCAGTCAGCTCGCAAGAGACGAGCACTGGTTAAAATAAAGGTCTCCTCACTAACAAGATCTCTGGTGGTAGAGTACTGTCCAGCAACTTGCCCTGGTAGGGATCCACCGCTTTGGATATTCCTGTTGCCATTATGAATCTGTCATGTTCCAGCTCGGAGGGTAGAGTAGCCGTTGGACTATCACAATAGGCCTAGCATCCCGACCACAGGACAGCAATGCACCTGTAACATTTATAGGCCAAGGCTATCTCTTATCACCACGGGAGTTGTTTGTTATTTTTTAAGATTGGATAGGAATCGTGCTCACACACTGAGAAGATCCGGCTTCCATGGTCTCGTTTTTTTTTTAAAACTAAACAAAATAATATAAACTAGCAAAAATACAGATCACAATATCATTTAACTCATGTATAATTAATATACATAAAAGTATATTGCAGTGCGAGATTGGAGCATCCATTTCAAAGTATGTTTGTCTACTAAATACTCTGACATTTTAGAATAGCCTTTCTAACATTGTTTTGTTTACGTACGTTTAAAAAACTTAACGGTTATTATAGCTTACTTAACGTAAAACTCTAAAAGTACTGGGCATAAAAGTGTATAACCCAATAATGAATTACTAATTTTATAAGACGAGTTCTGTATATATACTGCTAGATTATTTTTATTTCTCGTGTCCACGCTATGAACATCTACATATTTTTTGTCAACATACACTCTTTCTTTAACATACTACGTTCTGTATAGACGTTATACATTTAATGTATTTAGAACATAAAGTTGAAATTTCATTTCTTTAAAATTTTCTCGGAGGATACACCTCACAATAAGATAGATATATATATATAATAGCTGTAATAATTCTTTTTTGTAAAACAAATACGCTGTTTGTATCTGCGCAATTTCTCCAAAGAAGAATCTTTGTTTATTCTTGCCTTTTGTGTACAAAATGTATTAAATAAATAAATAAGTATTCCATAAGATATTGAAATATAAAACTTCTCTCACACCTTAATAAAGAAGTTTAACTTTAAAAAACTAGGTACAAGAAATTTCATCTTACTTTCTAGCCCTAGAATTATAAGGACACATAACCATTGTCATTAATCACCCGATATGTGACCAGAAAATTAGAAATTATAGAGATCGAAGTGCACGGGTAATGTACATAAAGCCGAATTCGGACACAAAACCGAATTTGCTTTACGATTTCAGTCAGCAGTCGGAGTCTAAATTAGTGCATTCGTTATATCATTTGTTAGAGGAATTTGGAGGTAGATCGAGCGAGCGTGAGCGGAGCCGTTCAATTTGTTTGCGGTCGCCGCAGGTGCGGTGCGGCTGCGTTCCGTTGCCTAATGTGACTGAGTGGATTAACTTCCTAGCACTAATGAAGCTGATGTAGCCCCGGTATACGTCAATATTTTACAATTTCGGAATACTAGGTTAAATAACAGATACAATTTTTACAAGATTTAACTTAACCTATTCATTGTTTATTAGTGATGTACAAATTTGAAACCGGAATTTTGTTTCAGTTAACCTCAACCGATTTTTTCGATTTTTTTTTTTCTTATACAAGAAGGTCGGATAAGCCTCATTTTCTACATTAAGATCCAGCCTATATACTAATGACAAACTTTCAATTAATCCACGAAGCTACTGTCGCTACCAACTTTTACTTAGTGTCTATAGATTATAATGCCTACATATAACTTTCAGAGTCGCTTCTCTTTCGGCGTGGGAGGAGGCCCGGTAAGGACGCGGAGCGAGGTGGTGAATGCCAACGTGACCCCATCTCGCTCCTAGCCGGGCGGCAGGAAGGCATAGTGTGGCTTTTAGTCGGTTCGAGTCCTACATAACCTGCCGATCTCCCCCGAGAGCGGTGGGTAACCGGGGGTATTTTCCACAATTAAAAAAAAAAGGTTGTGAACTTTAATCGCTATCGTCTAGTTTTGGCTCTAAATACATTAAACTAGTTCATACGGCTATCTCAACCAATTGAACTAAACTTTGGAATATACCTTACAAGTATACATAACTTATGACAGTCAGAAAAGCAGAAAAACAAAATGGCGGATTAAATACTTTTAAAATATATTTAACATAGGTTTCAATTGCAATCATTTGGCTTGTAAATACAAAATCATAAAAAACCTTATCGTAACGTTCGTTGTTTATTATTCTTTATTTTTCTAAACATCGACGAAAGAAGAGTGGTGTCATAAGTTTGATCGGTCTCTTCCTCAGTTTATGTCTGTATGGTAGGGGCGTCATAACTCCGTAAACTGCTTGGTAGAAATTTTACATCATTTTGATTGAAATTTTGTCGGCAATTGACTTTACATTACAGAAATAATTTAGTATCTTAAAATACGACACAGCTAAGCTAGAATATTATCACAAGTAACAAATTATATAAATAGCTTACCAATACTTAAAGGAAACCAATAGTTACATAAAAATCAGGATGTAAAAAATCTGAAGGACAGAAATCCGTAATACCATAATCCCTCAAACGACTCTAAGTCCTTGCAAAGAAGATTATTACCTCTAAGCTTATCCAATGCTTCAATAAACCCTTTTGATTAGGAATCGTTTCACTTTTACTTAATCTTAAGTTAAGAGAACTTAGGAATACTTTTATCGCCTCTATAGTCTAGCGGTCCGGCGCTGGACTTGACTTCTTGATCCCGGGTTCGATCCCCGGTTCGGGCAACAAAAAAAAATTAGACAATGTTTATTTTCAATTTTCTAATAAAAATAAAGTTGCCCGAAATTGGATATATGTGCTCGGTTACGACGTTATATGTGTCACTTATAACGTTGTGTGACTAACAGCCGCATTCAAGAAGCTTAGGTACTTAGCTAAGCAATGAAAAAACTCTGTGCAAAGTATGAAAATAACTATACGTTTCTTACATTCAGCTATCAAATTCATGAACAATACATGTGATACTGAACAAAGTATTGTTTATAAGTTGGATGGCGTGGCATAAGTAACGCATAGCTAAATGTTGTACTTCGCGCAGCGTTATTTCGTTACTTAGCCAAGTTACGGGTGTTAGTTTCTTCGGGTAGTCGCGGGTGGCCTGGTTGAGAATCTGCCTACTCCTTCAGGGATATGGGCGTGAAGATCCTCACTTTTCATTGTAAGCCTAACAGAAATCTGTGATCTGTGATGTGAGATTTGCGTATAGCAATACGCCGTTATCATATAACTAACGCGCATTATTCTTGTTACCGAAGAGGTAATATATTTCAACTTGGAATATCGAACACATAAACTGTGATGGAAACCTCCCGATCATGTGACATCGAGTCATAAAAACCTTGTTGTGTTTATAGCGAAGTTGACAGCGTCTTTTGTACTCATGAAACAGCAATCATTTGCCCGAATAAGCTTAGCGATAAAAGTTGTTTTAACCCGCGACGCAAAAAGAGGGGTTTGTTTGACGTGTCTATCTATCTGTGTGTCTGTGGCATCATAACTCCCGAACGGATGCTGTTATTTCAATTTAGTTTGTGTTTGTCTTAAAAGTAACTTATGTGCGAGTGTTCTTAGACATGTTTGATAAATTTCTGTTAACCCGTTTCAAAGTTATGGGGGGTGAAAATGGGTAAATTATAAAAAAATCTGAAAATATTTTTGGATGGGTCTCAAATGAAACCGCACTGAAGGAAAATATTGATGATTTAATCAAAAGTTTGGTAGGTTTAATTTTTTTTATGTTATAACATTTTGTCAGTAATAAAATGTCGCCTCTATGGTCTAGTGGTCTGTTGTTGACGTTGATTATGAAGAAAAAGGAATCGATTAACATAGAACATAACAAAATGTAGCAGGTGAAATTGAAAAAAAATTATGCTCATTCCCATATCCCCGAACAGGTAGGCAGAGGCGCAACCAGGACACCCACGATTAGCCGAAGACACTAAGTCCCACAATGTGGTAGGTGGCAAGCCTATCGCCAACCGGGCACATATCCAATCCCGAGCAAAATTTTTTTTAGTAGAAAATTGAAAACATACATTTTCTAATTTTTTTTGTTGATCGATCCGGTGATCGAACCAGAGGGGACCTCAAGAAGTCCGGTCAGACGCCTAACCGCTAGACCACAGAGGCGATGAACTATATAGGTTTTTTGTTTTCATTTTTAATACATGATGTTGTGGACAAATTCCGGATTGGGTTTAAAAAATAGTTGTTGTTGGCAATAGGCAGTCACCTATCGCATTGTGACACTAAACGTTTTCGAATAACGGTTGTTCCTCCGCCTATATAATCGCAGATAGAGGAGTAAAGACGTAGAAAGAAAATACAGCGAACAAACACATTTTCCAAATGGTGAGAGATAGATAGGTATTACCTTTACGTCGCTTTATCAACTTCTTCCAACAGCCTTCCTGCAAGGCAGCTCATAAAAGTCAAGCATAGGATTACTGTAACTAACACGGTGACCTAACTAGCCACCTAGTAGTAGGCTTATCCATTATTGCTTGCCGTTGACGTGTTCCAGTTTTGAGAATCAGGTAGCCGACAAGCTTACTTTTGCGCGAAGCCTAAGATATCGGCTTCAGGTTGGCAACGCACCATTATCACCTTTGGTGTGAATTTCTTATCATCAGGAATTCCGTCTGCTTGTTTGCCTTCCAATATCATAAAAAACGCTAGAATATTTTACAATGACAACGACATGTGAGAAAGCGAATCCAGTTTAAAGAATGCAATGTAATAAAATATCAAACTATGTAATAAATTGCAATAAAACTAATCTTCATTGCGCACCAAACAAAAATAAGCCAAATAAAAAAAATAGGATAAACGAAGATTCACACGAGAAAGCGTTAATATAGTTCCATTATCGCATACACTTCCTATATTCTTAAGGTAAACAACTTTATTAAACTCGAAAATTCCAAGCTCTTCCTTAAGATAAAGACGTTACGCTTATTTTATTTGAATAAATTGCACAACTTTTCATGACGGTGGCAAGTGAGCATTTGTTTTCACTTGGAAAGCTACTGATGTTAAAGTCACTTTGTTTGTGGCCACTAACTTTGCGTTAAGTTATATAAAATTGCTATGTTAAATGTTTTTTTTTACGATAATGGAAGGCGGCAAACAAGCAGATGGATTTCCTGATGCTAAGAAATTCACGCTTTCTAGAGACACCAAAGGTAGTAATGGTGCGTTGACAATCTAAGGCCGGGATCTTAGGAGTCAAACATTATATAACAACCAGTGTTTGAATGTTTATTAATGCGTCCTTTAGAAATCAATTCTGTTATCAAGACTAATATTTATATTGCGTTTGTTTGATACTTTATTTTTTAAAGCCGAAGGTAACAGTAGATAGTAGTAGAATGTGATATTAATGTGGTTTTCCTTTTATTCCCAGATAAAACTTTGCTGATGATTGCTGACCCTTTTAGTGATGACAATTTTGTCATATAAAGCTTACTCTTTTACGTTGTGTGGCAAATTCCTTCATTCCAGAACCGATGCAATTATGTCGCAACGACTTCAATAGCTTCAGGCATTGGTACCAACTGCAAGATTGTAACCAGAAATCCTCATTTAACTTTGAAAGAGATAGCAGCCAAATTTTCTGTATCTCATATCAATTAGTATATTAGTAGACTAACCACCATTTACCAGATATTGTTCCAGAGAGTTCGCTGCTAAAACTGAACTCAACTTCCGGAACAGCTTTCAAAGAGTTTTTATAATTGGATTAAGAGTAGTCAGTGCAACGTTTCTGCAAGAGTATATTTTACGGAAATAAAATAAACTTAGATGAATGACAACAGTTTGTGTATCTTTTTCCGGTACTTTTATGATAAAACAGTATCCCTAGACTACAATTGATGAATAAAAAAATATAATAAAAAAGACGCCTTGCACTCCAGGAGTGCCACCAGAAGTGAAAACTTGAATATTAACGTTGTGCATTTTTGATATTTTGGCACGGTGAATAATTTTGCACTAATTGCTTTAATTATCAGTATGAAAGTAATATCATTTATGCATAAATATTATTTTCATATCAAGTATCAATAATTCTTTGTCAAGCCAAACGCAGGTTGCGTTTAAACTCGCTAATGTAAGACTACGAAACGGCTAGTAGCATCGTCATATTATCTGTATAACAAACATTGCTCGTCTACACATAAAGCTTATTTCAAGATGGAACAAATAGATCAATGTCTGTTGGTATTATACGCATCTGCTATCATGTTGTCTTGTGAGTATAGAGAATAGTAGGTGTATTGTGGCGTATTATCCGTTGCGAATCCTGTACTCTTCAGAAATACCTAAGCAATATAAAAACAACAATGAACCAACGTTTTATTTTAGATCTCGCGCCGTCTTATTTCCGCAAGCGCCCTGTGCCGTCTTACGAATTTTCGATCAGGTCACGTGTCGTGACGCGAGTTTAGAAGTTTTTGCCTCTTATGGAAAAATTGCGCAACGCCTCCTAAAAAGTTTTCACTTCAAAAAATTTTGTTTCAAAAGCTAATTTCGTGGCCCCACATTATACTTTGCGTCCGTTGAATGTTAGTAGAGTAGGTAGTTAATCGAATCTTAATGTCATCGTCCTAGTAAAATAAGGTTAACATTTTTAGCAGCGTTTTAAGCGAGACCCTGTCAGGTCAGCTTTGATGAATGCAAATCAAGTTCCTCAAGAACTAAGGTACTTAAGGAAAGTTAGTCTTTTTCAATTTGTTCCCATTAGACATTTTCGAATAAATACGATTGAATTCTAATGTAATAAGTAAAGTAAGAAATTCTGAAATAATAAATGGAATTTATTTCTTGCAGTGATTCTTACCTCGTATTGGATCCCTGTTAAATGTGCCATCAGTCTCCCTGCTCGCAATTTGTAAAATGCGATTATTGAGTAAATGAATTATTTCTAAGAAGTCCACTGGTGGTTGAGCGCTGTTCAGCCCCTTGCCTCTATACAGATACACCGTCTTCCCTTTTTCTGCTACCATAATGACAGTGTTTTGTTTAGAGTAGACTGGCATATTAAGCCTAACACTTCAATCACAGGACAGCTCAGGTGTCTATAAGCCTCGTTTGTATCTATTAGAACTTTTTTTCTTTTTCATGACATTAGAAGAGAAACAAGCAGGTGGCTTTCCTGATGGTAAGAAATTCACGCCATCTAGAGACACCGATGGCGGTAATGATGCGTTGCGAACCAGAGACTTGGACGTTAGGCCTCGAGCAAAAGTAAGTTTACCGGCTACCTTACCATCCAAACCGGAACACGTCATGACGTTATGGCGGCAGGAAAAGATAGGCGGTGGAACTAATCCGGATGAGTAGCTGCGAAACTCTACCACCTAGTCAGATGTCACGGTGCTAGTGACAGTAAGCCTATGTTCGCCTTTTACGAGCTGCCTGGCATGAAGGCAGATGGTCTATCCCGCATAGGAGCCCGGACCAACACGGCTAAAAATTTGTTTGAAATGTTTGAAAAGGATGTTATTTATTTTATATACAAAAAATATTGTATTTTGTTATTAGTTTAACGTATATTGATAGTGCGTTTTATTATAAACTAGCCTACCCGGCGAACTTCGTATCCTTGACATGACGAGCTCCTAACAATTTATATAGATTATAGCATCGTTTTCCCGTTTTTACCATTTTTCCTTCAATTTCCCTGTTTTTCTTCATAAGAACATTAGTCTACTGGTGATAATTAACGCAACAAAAAAAAATATCAAAATCTGTAAATTTGTGTAAGCGTAATGCGATGACCACACATAATGGAGATTTATTTATATATAAATATAAAAAGATAATTTATGTTTATAAAAGAAAGTCGTTTTAGTTACACTGTTTATAACTCAAGAACGGTTTTACCGATTTGGCTGAAAATTGACGGGAAGATAGCTTAAAATCAGGCGAAGGACATAGAGTAAATTTTATCCCGTTGAAAAATGAGGAATCTGTTAAAACAACATTTTAATTTTTCCCATACAAACTGAACGGGTGAAACGAACTTCGTCGGAATAGCTTTTAAGTTAAATAAATTACTTTTATACCAGCTTCTATGCTTATGTGTGACATAGCTTATATTTAAGAAAGGAGTAGATTTGTGTTTAGGTTTAGTTCAAGACATAATATACCTTTCTTTTTTCTTTCTTTAAGTTTTGGCCTTCACGTTAGTATTTAGCCATTAGTCAAG
>NJDC01005414.1:11087-28910 GCA_002245475.1 Calephelis virginiensis
CGAATTGAGAATTATTTTTTCGATAGGTAACAAATAATTCCGAAATGGTCACTCATACATTTTATCAACATCCTCCCAGTAATTTTTGAGTTATACCACAGACAAGAATTATTTATCTGTGGTTATAGAGACTTAAAAATATTTGAGTTATGTTTGATATTGAATCAATTTTTGCCTTATCAAGTTAACTCAAAAACCACTATTCGTATCATGATAAAAATATAACTAGGACCACCTCGGAATTATAGCCAATTTTTTTAAAAACAACCATTGAAATCGGTTGGCTATGGGTCGAGTAATCGGTCACAAACTTACAAAAAAAATTAAAAACATTGTCAGTTTAACAATTGAATCCTTTTTTTGGAGTAGGCTAACAAATTAAAGAAACCAAAACTACCTCTTGTAATGATGTTTTTTCTATAAGTACAATGCAAGAAGCATTACAGTAAAATTTCATAAAAAATCATCAGGTTTTATGTGGGAGATACAAATGAGTCTGCTGGAGAATATGCTCCGTAGCAAAGCCATTTTCAATGCAAAATATTTCACAATCTATCACTAATACAGTTATAAGCTGCATACGAACGTTATACGTTTTAAATGTACAGTATTTAAGGTTATGATCGATCAGTATTTATTAAAGTGGCTCTACTGCAAAACATAACGCGGACGATCGCCTGGTTTTGTAACTTCTACTGCTATTTGGATATCGACTGATATTGTCGTGTTCCGGTTTCTAGAAATATTACTAACACAGGCAAACTAATATCCCACACATATTGGCAATGCACGTTATTTTTGGTGTCTATTGAGATAAAGAAATAAAATGTATTAAACTATTTCAATAAAAGACTAAAAACTAAAATAATAATAACTACTAATTGACAAGCTGTACCCACTGTAGTAGTGTCTGTAGTAAAAGCTAACCTGACTTAGGTATCTTCACGCCCCGAAGAAGTAGGCAGAGGCACAAGCACCCACGACTAACCAAAGACACTAAGTCCCACAATAAGATAGGTGCCAAGCCTATCGCCAACCGGGCACATATATCCAATCCCGAGCAACTTTTTTTTATTAGAATATTGGAAAACCCAAATTTTCTTTTTGTTGCCCGACCCGGGGTTCGAACCCGGTAACTCATGCAGTCAACCTGAACCGCTAGACCACAGAAACGATTTTTTTAATACCTATTAAAATATTTGCACATCACAATGTGGTAGAAGATGTTGAAAAAGCCTAAATAATTTTGTAACAGCTTCAACACGCATATTCCGGAAATAAATATATTTTCTTTCTTTCTCATTTAGTAGTTACTCAGAACTAAGTATCTGTAGGACATAACTACCCTCGTTAACGGTAAAGAAACTTAAGGGACTCCGCAGTAGCTCAAATGGTTAAAGCATTCGTCGGCTTGAGACGAAAGGTTCTAATCTTGTTTGGGGCAAACATTTTTCTTTGTTTAAAATTTATAGAACATTTAGATATCTGCATTTCCCGAGTCTGAGCGTTTATTAAATTTATTCAATTATACATTTAAATATTTCTATGTATTAGAATCGTTGACTAACACCCATAACACAAACATGTCATTTGCTTTTTTTGGTATCTATGTATTAATACGTGATGCCAAAACTTTGGACCCCTTTTACGAAAATTGAGCCAACGGAGGAGTATGAAATTTGGCACACTTATAGTTTATGTGTAGGAGAAGTGCAGAACGCTAATATTTTTCAATAATAATGATTATAAAAATCAATAAATAAAACATTACCCACACTGCCATGCATTTGACATACACAAACAAATATATTGATGATAACGATAAAAGATCACAGATGGCGCTCTAAAAAATTTGGAAACAAAGTAGTTGGTCTTGCGAAATGAAAATGGCGTTCTTATCAACAAGATATTAAAATTTATTATGGTCGAATTTCGGCCAATGGGCGAACACTAGTTACATTAAATGTGGATCTTGTCTAGGGATATTTATTCTTGAAATGTGATATTTTTAAAATACCTTTTATGTGCAGAATTCACTCTTCTGCATCTTTATTCTATGTTCTTAAATATATTATGTATTTTATAGAAGAAAAATCTGTTAGAATCAACTTATGTATAATATTCCGTGTGTTATGTCTGCATTGTGTGTTATAAGTCAAAATAAACGCAAAAACAGAACCACGCATGTGGATTCTTTTGTTTCTATTTAAGTACATTGTTTTATCCACCTAATAAATAATAACACGAAGTTTGCATTAATTATCCTTGAACTTTACGTGTATAACTGGACGTTCTTTTTTTATACTTTCCACTTTCTCCACATATATTTCATAATGACACTAATGAATTTGTAACAGTTTTTGTCGACAGCTTACACTTATATAGTCTAGCCAAGTTTTTCTTTAAAATTGAGCAAATTACTGTTATAGGAATGAATGGGGTGTCCGCTGGCAGTCGGGGCTCGAGGACCGAGCTCGACAAAGGGCTGGGGTCGCAGTCCCCTGGCTAGCCTATTGTGTGGGCTGCGACCCCTCAAGCTGGTCACGTACCTGACAGAGAAATCACTCATTGTCGATGTTTATGTATTCAATATATTCAATATAATTAATCCTGTAACGCAGACAATACAATTGTTTCGAACTAAAATTGTGAACTTATAAAGCTACTAGCTGTTGCCTGCAGCAGCCCGCGTTTTCTTAGGAACCTGTTGTGCGATTGGGATTAAAAGTAGCCTATGTGATAATTCAAGTCTCAGTCTACCTGTGTTGTAAATTTTAGCTATTTGAGCGTGAAAGAGTAACAAACATCTATACAAACTTTCTCACAAACTTTCGCATTTATAATATTAGTAGAATTAAAGGATTAGTAGAGGTAGGTATAATATTTAATTTTAGAAATGTTGCCGTGCTCGAGATAAATTTACACATTTTTTTCTATTTAAGAAATTATAAGATATACCTAACTTAAAATTTTGGTGCTATCGAGAGAAAAAATGGTCCTATTTTTTTATTTTTTCTAATTTTAATTAATGTAGTTCGTGTTTATATTTAATAAAATTAGTCAATTTTAGTATTATAACGTATAATTTTGTTCAATGAAAGAACGCAAATTAAATAATCACGAAGAAATTGGTATATCGTATATTCCTGGTTGCCGCCAAGTCTCAATAAATAAGCTTGAATAATGAGGCCACCGTTTTACTCAAGACCCTGACATGACTTCTTTTGACGACTTATGCCTAATTTTGAATAAAGTTTCTTGTTTTTTAACTTGGGTAACTTTATTTAAATTTCAACTTGACTAAAGGCAAATGCTACGCTAGTGCGAAAAATTAAAGAAGGAGATATAACTACTGGCGACATCTATTTAAACGATAATGCATCTCTATGTCTGTTTTTTATTGGCTAATGTGTTGCCAATCTCGCGGTTTTCACAACTTCACCGGGCTTTACTATTTCTGTTACGTTCTTTCTTTTTTAGGTACGTTGTTTTAGTTACTTTCAGTAGAAATAAGCAAGCAAAATTCAATATTACCAAATCTGCTAGAATTTAAAAAAATCAATGCATGAGTTTAATTCTCAGTAGTTCAGATGGATTATCACCGGAGACATACGAAGATCATGGTTTCAATTTCCGACTAAGACGAAATTGTTTTCTTTCCTGCGTATTCATAACACAAAAATGATTTGTAGGTATAGCGGCAAACAGAAAGACGGAAACTAACTTTATTATATAATGTTTAGATTTGTTGATAGCCTAGTTCTAATCATTAGTCAAAAGGTGCGTTTTATTCTAGATATTGCCAGTAGCTACGCCTGGGTAATGAAACGATCAATCTTCCATTGGAATCCAATATTGGCATAACAAGTAGCATGCATTTTTTTCTGCGTTTCCCGTCGTATTAGAGCAAGATGTTTTTTTTTCTTTGTGGAGAGGTGAGAGTGTCCAGTCTCTTTTGCTTCGTATTTTGCTCTAATACGAAGGGAAATTACGTCGATGTAACAAATAAAGAAATATGCTTTTGTAATATTAGAATATGGAATATATTACAGTGTATTAAAAAAAATCCTGTTAAATAAATATCTCTGGACAAATTGCAGAAATTGAATCCAATCCCCAAAGTAAGCAAATTTTACGCTTGTGTTATGGGTTTTCGTTAAATCTGCTAATACGTAAACACGTAGGTATATACTTAGATACAAATATCTGCTCCCGTCAGCAATCGAACCCGAAATCAGTAAAGTTTATTTATTACAAACTGTTTCCTCGCGACTTTGTCAGCGAAGAATATTTATGATTTTCCTACTAACGTTTATTCCTTAATATTATAATGCTTTGGGGGTTATTTAAAAATATTTCAGCATTTCTTGTATTCCAACTCATGTAAACTATTTACAACCGCCACGTTTATTCTATTTGACCGCCTCCTTGGTAGAGTGGCTAGCGTACACACCTTACTACACTGACCAACTGCGAGGCTCAGGTTCGATTCCCGGCGGGGGCAGGCATTTGATTATTTGATTAAATGATAAGGTCTGGGTATTTATTAAATTTATTCTGGTATGTATTTAATATTTCTATGTATTAGAATCGTTGAATAATACCCATAACACAAGCATATATTTTGCTTATTTTGGGGTTAGATTCAGTTTGTGTAACTTGTTTAGTGATTTACAAATCAAATTTAATCAAAATAAGTCTAGTGGTTTCTAAGTAAAAATCAGACAGACTTCCGCAGTAATACCTATTATTATTATGGACTATCAAGAGATACAAGACGGCTAAAATCTTTATTATGATGTAAGTATGACCTACATTTACTTCTTAGATTAGCAAAGGTATTAAAATAGCCTGCTTTTGATTTTTTCACATTATACTTATTATAAAAGCTTATGCGATCAATTGACGCCTATTAGCAACGGGTCAGAGTTCAGCCTCACAAAATAAGCTGATCTAATGCAAGCAAAACTCACTCTTATCCTAATACAGTATGATCTAAATAGGAAATTGCTATAAATCCTCATCCTAACAATTTATTCAAGTGTTTAAGGTATTATAAAGCTTTCTGTATTTGTAGTAAAGTCTAATTTGCAAAGAAGCGGTGTTTTCTTTGATAGCACAATACATGTTGAATTTGGCGGCGCCTTAAACAAAGTATGCTAATTCAGACAAGTGCGTGACACGGTTGGTATGTACTGTGTCCGCCGCTCGATACGCTAGGGACATTCCATTTAAATATTTCTTAAGAAAAACAAACGCTACTGTTTGTGTTAAGAATTTAACACAGACAATAGACTAGGAATAGGAATAAACAAGGTGTTAGAGTTTCGCAGCGACTCGCCCGGATTGCTACCACCGCCTTATCTATTCCTGCCACCATAACGTCCAATGCTTGCCGTTGACGTTCTGGTTCGGAGGGTAAGGTCACTCTCTCTTCTCTCGGGTAACTGTGGATAACTGTGGAGTAAGTGGGGTAAGAAGTAGCGTATGTGCCATTTCAAACTATAGCCAAACTTAATTGAGATTCATTTCGCACAGCTGTTTAAACGTGTGCAGGTTAGATCAGATCAGATCTCAGATCGTCAAGTAAAGCTATTTTTAGTGAAATTAGGCTTTACCTTATGTTGGTCCGGGCTCCTTTCTGTCAGGCAGCTAGTAAAATGCGAGCATAGGCTTTCCGTCACTAACACCGTAACATGTGACTTGGTGGTAGAGTTTCGCAGCGACTCACCTGGATTGGTGCCACCGCCTTACTTATTCTTGCAACATAACGTCAGTGCTTACCGAAGACGTGTTCCGGTTTTGAGGATAAGGTAGCCGGTAAACTTACTTATGCTCGTATCTAATCAAATTACATCCCGACCTCAGGTTGGCATCATAGCATAGCATCTTTTGTGTCTCTGGGAGACGTGAATTTCTTATCACCAGGAAAACCATCTGCTTCTTTGGCTTAAAATATCATAAAAAAAGATAGCTATAATGAAGAACTGCTACGTTTAACTCATGTTGGTACAACTCCGGTGAGCAGAATAGACCGTCTACCTCACTGCCTGGATCGGGCAACAAAAAGAAAATGTGGTTTTTCCAATTTTCTAATAAAAAATGTTGCTCGGGATTGGATATATGCCCGGTTGGCGATAGGCGCACTAATCACGTTGTGGGACTTAGTAGTGTCTTCGGCTAGTCGTGGGTGCCCTGGTTGTGCGTCTGCCTACCTTCGGGGATATGGGCGCGCAGATAATTTTTTAAGGTAGCTTCCTAATAATTCCTATAATCTTCGAGACATAAGCCATAGCCATATAAGCCATAAGATACATGTTATTCCGTTCAACTGCGAGGAAAATTTCTTCGTTATAGAAAAAAAACATCTAAACTTTTCACGCAAACTACACGGGTGGGGCAAGGTTTACCGGAACAGCTAGTGACGATATAAGATGCTTGGTTATATGTTTGGGTGGTTAGTATGATGATGTTGGTTATATGAAACATCCCAAAACTTCACTCAAAAACACTCCAAATTTATAGAAGCATGATACAATATTCAAACAACTAACATAATTAAACGGTTAAAGGTATTTCAACGAAAATCCAAAGAAACTTTTTTGAGAAGGCAATTATCATAGCAATCTTTCTATCGGCATACTATTCAAATGTCTCTTCCTTTTTAGTCACCGGTCATCATCGTAACTACTTCGAGCCGACGGAATGCAACAGTTTTGTTGCATTCCGCAATAGTACCGTTAAATTTGAATTTGTTTATAGTGCACGGCTGTGTGTGCGTGTGTGTATGTGCGCGGTATGCGCATGCGCGTCGTCGCAGACTGATGGATGACAGGTGACGTCGGCGCCACAAAGACTCAGGGGTGCAGCGTCTTAAGTAATAAATAAAATATCGCAACTGCCGAAAACAAATAATGTCCAGAGCGCCATCTTTGGTAATGACTACAATGCACAGATGTTTTAACATTATCAGACAAGTTCACAAGATTTAAGTCTCTGCAGTATAAATGTAAACGTTTCTGAACAAGAAAACGGTATAATTACCGATGTTAACTAAATCCTATCCTAATTTCCCATTAATGTGAAAGTTTGTGGAAACGTCTATATGTTTTAATGTTCGAAATTGTATTCAATCAGGCTTTTATAACTCTCAAAGCACTCAAAGCGGTATATAATGTTAAAATTTAAAAAGTTTAATGAGTTTCCGACAAAATCTTATGTAATTTATCCCAGAATTATCCTGATCAGTCAAATCAGATGTCTCACATCAGCTTTTAAAGGTGCATCCATTCAAAGTTATGATGCCTCGGACAGACACATACACGTAACACACAGACACGTCAAACTTAATAGGTACCCCTCGTTTTCCATCGGGATTTAACAAAATCCCTAATTTTTCATCGGCGTTTGAAACAACGCATCACAATTGTTTAAAAGCTACGATGCCACAAACAAACACACATATACAGTCAAACTTACAACAATTTTACCACTTTAAGTCTTTTTTGATATGCTGTAGAAAAACTGTAAAAAGCACTACAAATTAGGTAAACAGTGACTTTTAAACTATGATCTACACCCATCTCCAAGTCCCCGTCATCAGAAAATAGAAATAGATTTAGTTAATGGGAATCGAATGAGTCCGCACTAGATCGTTTTACCAATAGACATCCCAATGTTACGTCTCCTATCTTCGAAAGTTCGAATCATGATGAAGTAATCAACAGACCTGCTCAGTTGTACCAGCACTCGTTCATATTTCAACTGTTAGATCTCACACATGCTTAAAAGTGAAATAAATTCCCTGTCTAAAAAAATATAGTGCGTCCAATATCAATTTCGATGCTTCAACAGATCTTCATAAACTATAGCTAAGAACCATCTCGATAATGTCAGCTTTCAAACAAAAAAACTTAAAACACCCCTCATTTGCCTTTGGGGGTAAAAAGATAGATAAAAATTCCCGTAATATCCGTGAAATAAATGCAAGGTATAATATCTTAACCTGTAATGATAAGTAAGAAGATGTAATCTTTAAAACAAATTATGATCTGGAGTCAATCTCGACTACGTGAATGAATGAATGAATGACTTCAATTAATACCAAAAGCTTCAATATATACACTGTAACGGTTAAAACATTATATTATGTAACTAAAGATCCATTTGAGCAAGTAATTAACTGGTTACTTCTTTTAAAATAACATTTGCTAAACTAGAACTGAGTGAAAAGGTGCGTAAGCCCTGAAATCGGCGCTGCTCATTAGGCATTCGTAGGTTCTGATGTGGTATGCGAGGTGCGGACTCTACAGATAAACTGTGTATAAAATATGCTCCTTTATCGCTGGCTTTACATATCGACCACATTCAAATGGCTTGCGGTTTGTAGAATCTAAATCAAAGAAACAACGTTTCATAATTTCAAACATAGTACAATACAAAGTAGCTTCCTCTGTCCCTGTGTCCTTGTGTATGCTTAAATCTTTAAAACTACGCAACCGATTTTGATGTGTTTTTTTAATAGACAAAGTAATTAAAGAGGAAGGTTTATTTGTATATACATATATAAATATACATATTTTTCATAACCGTACGAAGCCGGGGCGGGCCGCTAGTAATATTATAAAACAATTAAACTTAAAAATTTAAATTTAATAAAATAAAACAGTTGTTACTCGGGGAAGTGCGCTCGTGTACATTTCATAAATTATTTAGCTCATCCCAAATCTTTTTGTTTTTTTAATGATATTTATATTATGATATTGGAAAGCAAACAAACAAACGTATTTCCTGATGGTAAGAAATCCAAGCCGCCTATACTCGCCTTTTCTGAGCTGCCGGGCAAGAAAGCAGATATCTAGGTCTATTTACATTTAAGGTCTATTGTACAAAACGAAACCGGACTAAAAGGAAAATAAGACAGCGAACAACACACGACTCTCCTGATGGTAAGAGATAACCACTGCTCAGTGACACCGTAGATGTTATTTATTTATTTAACACTTTATTGCACACAAAAATTAAAATACACAAAATACACGAGAAGTTAAAAATGCACAAAAGGCGAGCTTATCTCTAACTAAAGAAATTTCTTCCAGCCAACCCAAAAAAAAATTAAGCTGTGAAAATAAAATGGAAGGCATCGTGTACAAAACAATTAACTATAGCTATACTTAGAACGAATAAATAAAAATATGTATGCATGTAAAAAAAAAACAGGTACAATTATAATTATTAAAACATCTTAGTAGGATAATATATGAGTATGTTATTGTGTCAACGATAAGTAATAGTTATATGTGAGTCGCTGTTGCATGGGGGGTAGGTCAATAGTGTAGGGCTACCGGCTATCTTAACCTGCGCAGCGAAACTCTACACTACCAAATACTGTTGTCATGGCGCCAAAAATAGATAGATTAATCGCCTATGTGGTCTAATAGTTCAGCGATGGACTGTGTTCGATGTCCAGATCGAGCAACAAAAGAAGGAAATTGCGCAATATCAATTTTCTGATAAAAATATCGTTGGTAGGACTGGATATGGATATATTTAAAATGTGAAATATGTACCTTGGTACCTAAATAGTAAATATACTTTGGAACTTAAGGTTGCAAATAAACAAGTTGTAAACAAAATTATAGTCTTAAGACAGCTCTGTTTTTAGATAGGTACTTGCAAGTGTGTAGGTGTATAAATGGTACATAATTAGAACAAGGTTATGAATCTATGTACATGGTTATGGTTATGATGGTACATAGTTAGCATAATTTTTCACATAAATGTCAAACTTTTAGCATAATTTCACAAATATTTAAACACCGGTTTAGCATATTTTATTATAGTCTTACTGGCAACATTATCTGACAAAACATACAGCCAGATGTCTTTCCGACGTCCGAACACTCAAGGTCACGTCCGTGACTTGTGTTCGATAGCTTGCAAGGTTCTGTGTAGTTCATGGTGTAAGTAGTTTCATTATCTAGATGCCCTGTAAGTCGTGGCTGTCAGCCGCAATAAATATTAAGAGTTAACTTACATAAATAAGAAAACATTGTGATATTAGCAATTTCAATCGGTAGGTAAATAATTATTCTTATTAATTTACCTAAACATAACTATCGATCAAACTAATAGATCACGTATCGATATCGATACACTAGTTATTCTGAACAGCCATAGTAATGTCAGAACCACAGATTACGAGATACAGAACGGCTGCCATATTTTGTTTTAATAGTCAATGATTCCTTGGAAAACGTTGATTAAAAACGTCACTATTTGATATGTTACAACTAATCTAACATGCCTAATATTTTCCATCTCTTTTTGTTTTGTTTAATTCGTTAAATCTTACCAAAGGCTACTTTTTATCCTAATATATAAACGGGTTCTAACGGGAGGACTAAAAACTTTAACTTAATAATACATAATTGGCCTTCAAATTCACATCCGATTACCTACCTCTTTTTTGAAACTGCGAAAAATATAAAAATCACTTCAACTTTTTGCATTCAAAAATAAGTAGCTCCCACAGTTTTTCAGTTTTTTACCGTAAAGAAAATGGTGCGCCAGTGGCTTTGACGTCGCCGAGGGATCGGAGGCGTCGGAAAAAATTGATGGGACTTATCTCCCGGCTCTGTGTTTCCAGGCCGTGATAAGCGTATGAAATGTATTATGGATGGCGGTCCCGACTTACTGGAGGGTACTCCACATTTTATATTTAGGTATGTTTAGAAATTCGTGCTTCCGACAACAGATACCCACTTGGGGGCGACATTTTATGTCACTATTACCTTGTGTGATGTTATACGAGTACATATTTAGAGGTATTATTATTAGTAAAGAGTTCAGGATCAAGCTACCCTGAGGATCACTTCCACCTTGAGAGATTTATTATGATCACGATTGTTATTGGTTAATTAGTAGTAGGTAGGTAATATGCCCTTTTTTGGGGCCAGGTAAGACCTTTAGGCCATGCTGCCACGTCTTCCCTATTAATAAATTCTTTTTTAACAGAGTCGTGTCAGGGTTTTAAATAAAGCGGTGGCCTTTTACTCACGCTCATTTAGTGAGATTTGGCGGCAGCGAGGAAAAACTTCTTCGTAATTATTACACTTGTACACTTTAACTAAACAAAACTGAAATTACTACCTAAAGTAACCAGCTTCAGTGATAATTAATACGAAAACTATGACCATCTTCTCTCACGATGGCGCCAAAACTCCTCTTATTGGTTAAGCTTATCTTATGTATCTTTTATGTTCCCCAAGACAGTCTCTAGGAAGTAGAAACTGAAGGCCAATATTAATAACCTACTTAAAGATGAATAAAACCCTCTTAGGGCCACTTGCATGTTCCTGGGTTAAATTTGATAGTGTGATAGTGATAGATTTAACCTGGGTTAGAAGCTAACTCTGAGCTAAATATTTAAACCCGGAACGTGGAAGTAGGCCTTAGAGTTTGGTTGCTAAAATATTTTTGTTAATCATCAGAAAATAATACCGGTTACCTGGCAATTGATTTAGAATAGCACTATCTTTACTAATAATAAAGAGGAAAGATTTGATTTTTAGAATGCTACGTTATCCCTGAGTGACATGAGGCTTTGTTTCGTCAATATCAGTGCAGTAGAAGCCAAGTAACGCGGGTGAAGCTGCGTGAAACTGCTAGTATCTTATATATAGGTTATTAATATTGGCCGTTAATAAATAAGTAACAAATATCCCTGGACAAGTTACACAAATCAAATCTAACCCCAAAGTAAGCAACTACATGCTTGAGTTAAGGGGGTTAGTCATCGGCTAATAGAAATATTTAAATAAATAACAGAATAAATTTAATTAACACTCAGACCCGGAAATGCAGACATCTAGATGGCTATGACCTAAATGAATGTCCTCGTTTGTTTCAATTCAAGGGAGGAGACTGATTCAATGGTCAAAAATAAAGATTTAATTTACTAAAGTACGGAAAATTTACTGGCCCCATCTCTAAAATATTTACTCGGTCAATTCAACATCGAATTACGAATATCACTTGATGTTAGTTACGTACGGATGCTAATCTATCTATCATCATCATATCACGCCTGAACGGACGGGCCAATTTTGCTATTTCTTTTTGTCGTATTAGATATTGTCAGGAGAAGGAAAAAATGAAGAAAAAAACCGGGAAAATTGCTGGGTAAGATAGGAAAAGCCAAACTTCAATTTTGTCCATACAAACTTTAAGTAGCTGTTATGTTAAGCAATACGAAGTTTGCCAAATCGGCTAGTAGTATAAAAAAAGGATTGTGTGGTTTTATAAAACCACGGTAAAAGTGAAACTTTATCTATATCTATAAACTATAGACGCTACCATATTGGCCTCGGCTGCTCTGACATTACCGTCACGCGACATGTGACACACAGACCAAAAAAATTGAGACGATGTAATAAAAGTTTCATTTTAAAAAGTTTTTTTTTTTGTTTTTGACCCCACTGTCCCCTTAACTAACCAGCACCACTAGCTAACCCGGCGATCTTCTTATAGCTTTACAATAATAGCTTCTAACAGTTTGTATGGATTAAAGCATTGTTGTTGAATTTGCAGTTTTTTCTTTTCAAATGAAAATGACATTTTTAATAACTAACACAACAAAAAAAGAATAAGCAAAATTGGTCCATCCGTTCATGAAACTAGAAATGGGAATTCATTTTTGTATATATAGATTAACGTAAAATTATTAAAACAACCAATGATGTTTCAATTAAAAAAATCTATTAGTTAAATAAAAAAAATAAGAAAAAACATTTTTCGTTAAAAAACTTAAGGGAGCTTTGTCAAGATATATACCTACACATAATAAAATACATATAATATAACGGTAGAAGAATGAATTCTATACATTAAAGACATTTACAAAAAAATAGATGGTCTATGGTCTAGCGTTCCAGTTGTTGGACTTGACTTCATGAGTCTGGGTCGAGCAACAAAAAAAGAGAATTTGGTTTTTCCAATTTTCTTATAAACTATGTTGCTCCGGATTCGATACGTTGCCGGTGGCATGCCTATTGCCCGCTTGGCAATAGGCTTGCCACCTATCAAATTGTCGGACTTAGTGTCTTTGTCCAGTCGTGGCTGCCCTTTTTGTATCTTTGTTCACCTCCTCGGGGATACTTATAGATGTAAGTTTTTAGCGTTTAATTGTATGTCTATATCGTGATCACTTCGCACACACAAGGAGTTCCTGCGGAAGAGGTGTAATAGTCAAATTGTAAATTGGACTATAATTCATTATCATGAGGTCCGATTTAATTTAATAATTTTCTTCATTTGTAGTATTTGCTTCACAGATTGTCCCGTATTTTTTTTTATATTATGCAGTATATTTTTGCAGATCATAAGTTAAGTAGTTTAGAAATTACAAAATTTATTAATTAACAGTCGGTATAAAGTGAACTAATAACTCAAAATGTGGAATGTAAATAAATAAATGTCCCTGGACAAATACACAAATTGAATCTAACCCCAAAGTAAGCTTGTGTCATGGATGTTAGTCAACAATTTTAATACATAGAAATACTTAAATAGATACCAGAATAAATTTAATAAAACCCAGAACTGGAAATGCAGACATCTAAAGGTTCATCACACAAATGCCCCTGTCGGGAATCGAACCCAAGCCACGCGGTTGATCGGTATAGCCAGGCGTAAGGCAACAAGGCGTAACGTACATATATTTCACATATTTTCAAGCCAAACTTGCAGAGTAATCAGAGAGTATCGAGTGCCAAGTGGTCACAATTTGACGGGTCAGCTTTAAAGTCTGATATTGTAAAACCGCGAGGTTAGCAATATATTAGCCACTCAAAAAAATCGAGTCGGCTAGTAAATAATATTATTATATGAAAGTTACGATACGCATGTAACAAGAACACATTTGTGATTCAATTTCTTACGAAAATGGAGGATGGTGGAAAAAACTTCTCAAGTTGAATAAAAAACGCGCGCTCCCAGCGGCCGCCGCAAAAACGTCCGCCATCATGTTTATTTTATAAGAGTTGGATTTAAAAATGTTTTAGCACAAGCGCTCTGCCGGTTCCAAACGATTGTTGAAGCAAACTTCTTAATTACAAAACGTTAATTAAGTTATTTTATTACAGCAAGCGGAGAACGGGATTTTTTTTCCCCAATTAAGCAAATTATGCTTGAGTGTACTCGTTGACTAACGACAATACTATTACATAGAAATATTATTTTTAAGGCATACGAGCTGATACTACATACGTTATCCTTAAAATCAAATTTAGAATTTTTGTTTTTTTTTTTATTTACATTTTTTTTCTTTCGTAATAACCTTCTCGTGACAAATAACTAACGCAATAAAATATAATTAGAAAAATTCACGTTCACGAGTGATGCGAATAAAAGAAATTGGGATTTATTTTTATAAATAAATGATGACAGCAAACAAGCAAACAACTACCCTGATGGTAAGAGAACCGTGGCCATAGACCCCATAGATATTATAGGTGGGTTGCTGTCATAAAGCCGAGGCGTTAGGCAGTATGTGCAATACGGGATACATTTACCTCCGAACTGAAACATAACGGTACATCATTATAGTACCTTGAAAAGATAAGGCGGTGGAAATCGACACGAGCAAGTCGTTCTACTACTAAAAACTATACTATAATAAAATAAACAAAATTAACTAATGACTTCATAACCTTGGACCCCACAGCAAATTGTGCTCTTGTGTTATGGGTGTTAGTAAAAAATATCAATAGAAATAAATACTTAGCTAACTAAATTTTAGTAAACACGACAAGACCCGGAAATAGACATCTAAATGGTCATCACAAAAATTCATGTCCCAGTCTGGAATTGAACCCGAGTTTCGCGGCAGGTCTTACATAGGTATACGCTAACCTAAAGCCCAAGCACAATAGGATAATGGAAATTTTAGGAGCTTCTATCACCACCTTCCGCCTCCAACGCCGTATCAGATCAATGATATAACATTTCATTGTCAATAAACTTCAGTGTATGCAAAAACCAGCTCAATCGGTTGAGGATGGCTGCTTAAAAACTGGGTTGCAAAATTTCACCTGGACAAACATATCTACCGCCTTAACAATTCTTGCCACCATAATGACTTTCGTGTTCCGGCCCAGAGGATAGGATAGCCGATAGACTTGCACTTTTGGCCTAACATCCCGGTCACAGGTCAGAAACGCACTTGTCACATCTATGGTGTCTATAGGTCACGGTTATCTCTTACCATCAGGAGGCCGTGTGCAAACCTCTCACATAAAAAAATAATATATAAACAAAAAAAATTGAATTGCAAATTAAATAAAAGCTTGTAATATTGCAAAACATTTCGCTATTCCCTTATCACTTATCACGTATCACTTGAGCAAGTCATCACTTGTAAATTAATCACAACAGCATTTTCAGGGCAAATTTCATAAAGTGACTATGGTGATTGGTTTGATTGATTAACAGAAAGCCGACTCATGCAAGTCAGAGCTTTTGTTTGACTTAAAAAACTGACAAAAAAGTATTTCTAAGTTTCAATATTTTTTTAATGCAAACCTGTTGCAAGAAACTCTTTTTTTATGACTCCAAACAAGGAGAAGGTTCTCAATTCGATGTTTATCCTCCGACGGAAAACGAGAGGGGTTATGAGTTTAATGTGTCTCTTTGCGTGCGTGTGTGTTTGTGTTTGTGTGTGTGTGTTTGTGTCTGTGGCATCGTAGTTCTTCAGCGGATTGACGGAATTTAGTGCAACTTTTTTGTTCGAAAGCTAACGTGATCAAGATTTTTCTTAGCTATGGTTTATGAAGATCTGTCCAGACGCAAGCATCATCAGATCTGTAAGCAACATCAGCAAGATCATTAGCTTAGCTCATTTGTAAGACTGAAATGCCTACTAGTAAACTAATCGAGTTTGGACTCGTTACATTCGTCTTAACCAGATCTGTTCGTATTTTCTGATGACGAAACTTGATGACAAGGACCTGATGAATGAACTTGGAGGTGGCTGATGGATAGTCGTAATCTATGCAAATTGTCTAAAACACATAAAAAAGATAGTTGTTGTAAATATTTGAGCGTGTGTGCCTGTATACGGCATCATAGCATCTGAAGGGATGGATCATTTTGCGACAAAAGGATAGTTCAGTGTAAATTTTAAATTTTAAGATTTTGTTTTGTTAGTTATTGTGAAGTTTTTAGAGGTTCTTAAGAGAAGGAAACCGGGAAAATTGCAGAGCAAATAGGAAAAACAATATTTTAATCATAAGATGGTTTAGAAGTTAGGATTCTATTCGTGATCTGATCGCTGTGATGGGTGGTGGCAACATTGATAGAGTTGTCACATGCGAAAAACGTGACAATTTGGATTATTTCCAATAATCTGACTTTATTCGTGGTCTGGTCGCGGTCGCGGGCGGTGAGGACGTTAGTTAGGCTTGACACATTATCTGTCTCTTCTCGCTTCTCTTCTTCTCTTCTTCTCTTCTCTTCTCTTCACAAGAGACTTCTCGCCACAACAGTTAAACGGGTTCTGCGTAATTAGTAAAACTAGTGGTCACCCATTGGTCGGAATTCGACCATATTAAATTTTAATATCTTGTTGACAAGAACGCCATCTTTATTTCTCAATACCAACTACTTTGATTCCAAACTTTTTAGTGCGCTATCTGTGATTTTTTATCGTTATCATCAATATATTTGTTTGTGTGTGTCAAATGCAAGGCAGTGTGGGTAATGTTTTATTTATTGACTTAATGTACTTTATAAGCATAATCACTGAAAAAGAGTAGCGTTCTGCACTTGTCCTACACATATACTATAAGTGTGCCAAATTTTATGCTCCTGCGTCCGCGCAATTTTCGTAAAAAGGGGTCCAAAGTTTTGGCATCAAGTATTAATATTATATAGATAAAAGCTTATTCTAGATCTTTGAAAATTAATACGTTGGATAAAGGCTCATATAAGCTAATCGTAGCTGAAGTATTTATTATCATTACATGGCATCAGCTATAGTTTTTAGCACTGGTTTTAACGTGCAGCTCTTGAAGATGCACGCTGCATGAATCTACCTAAACTCCCTGGCGAAGACGTGGACGTAGATAAGTACTTATAATAAAAACTGTGGAAGAGTAATTATGTACATTGTAGATATTTAAAAAAGTTTTGAGGGGAAAGGGGCAGCACGACATAATATTTGAAGCATTTTAGATATTTTGTCTGTCTCTCTTTCTCTCTGTCTGACTGTATGTATCATGACCGCGATTCACGCCGAATCTACTGAACCGATTGTAACGACATTTTGCTTGTAGGTACTTTATGGTAGAGAGGTTATAGAGTACTTTTAACCTGCTCATTAACGGTTTCCGTGGGACAGTGATGAAAAATCACAATGTAAATTAAATCGCCTCTGTGGTCTAGTGGTCCGGGTGTTGGACTTGACTGCATGAGGTCCCGGGTTCAAATCCCGGGTCGGGCAACAAAAAGAAAATTAGGTTTTTCCAATTTTCTAATAAAAAAATGTTGCTCGGGATAGGATATGTGCCCGGTTGGCGATAGGCTTGCCACCTATCACATTGTGGGACTTAGTATCTTCGGCTAGTCGTGGGTGCCTTGGTTGTAACTCTGCCTACCTCTTCGGGGATATGGGCGTGAAGATACTGTAATTATTTACGAGTATTTCTATTTAATTTATTCGTTTTTTGAGCTGAAGTACGTACTTTACGAATTTCTACTGCTTCTTTCTAAATCACACATTTTGCAGTCCAGAAATTATACACAGAAGTGACCTAATAACTTGGA
>NJDC01005414.1:29003-61476 GCA_002245475.1 Calephelis virginiensis
ACGCCTAACTACACCGATCAACCGCGAGGCTCGGGTTTGGTTCCCGACGGGGGCAGGCATTTGTGTGATGAACATTTGGATGCCTGCATTACCGGGTCTGGGTGTTTATTAAATTTATTCTGGTATCTATTTAAGTATTTCTATGTATTAGAATCGTGAACTAACACCCATAACATAAGCATAATATAATTTGCTTACTTTGGGGTTATATTCAATTTGTGACTTGTCTACCAGAAACATATATATCTACCATAAGAAGAAAAAGCTGACTATAAAAAACACAATAAAAAAATGAGCAAAATTCGTCCACCCCACAAGAAGAAAAAGCTGACTGTAAATAACACAATAAAAAAATGAGCAAAATTGGTCCACCCGTTCAGGCGTTATGCGATGATCACGGGAAATGGGCATTCATTTTTATATTTATAGATTTAGAATTTGCCAAAAAGCTTGTTACGGCACATCCAAGTTCGAAAAAAACGTCAAAAATTTTGTTGTTTTTAAGGTTCAAACAGATGACAGTAAAATTTCTTAACATATTTAAAAATCCCGTAAGATTGCAAGAGAACGTTTTAGGGATATTTTTTGTAAGTAGCAAGTAATGTTAGACTAGATGTCATAAAATAAAGTATATTCATGTCATAAAATAAAGTATGTTATGGAATCCATAATAAACTGCCAGCTCTTAAGGTACCTTGAGGAGCACCAGATGTTAACTAACCGTCAATACGGTTTTCGTCGTGGTCGTTCAGCTGGTGACCTTTTAGTTTACTTAACACACCGATGGGCGCAAGCAGTTGAAAAGCAAGGGAAGCATTGGCTGTCAGTTTGGACATTGCGAAAGCCTTCGATCGAGTGTGGCACAGGGCGCTTCTATCGAAGCTTCCTTCTTACGGTCTTCCTGAAAAATTATGCAAATGGGTCACTAGTTTTTTGACGGAGCGTAGCATCAAAACCGTTGTCGATGGCATGTGCTCGGAGTCCAAGCTTGTCTATGCTGGTGTTCCCCAAGGCTGTGTAATTTCTCCTACTCTGTTTCTTCTCCATATCAATGACATGTTGCAAATTAGTAAGACTCATTGCTATGCAGACGACACTACTGGGGAAGCCTTATACTTTGGCCGGCATAATATATCTCAGGAACATGTCATTGAGAGCCGGAACCTACTTGTGTCTAAAGATGACAATCTACTGTCTGAAATCTCGTTTTGGGGCCAGCAAAATCTGGTGCAAATTGACCCTAACAACGCAAACACACTAATAACAGTAATATTACAATAATTTTATTCATGTACAGCATCCGAAAAAGGCTCAAAATAGCTCCCCATTTTATATAATATTTAGACGCACTTAGCAAAAAGTAGATACCAATGTAGATGCGTCCATGAAAACACAATAAAAGATTTAAGTACGTCACGCCTTGCGAGCATTCCGTCGTAATAACCGGACAATATCTCCCTTACGATTTATAACGTATCTCTTTTATTACCATAGGGTGAGCAGAACGACCACTCAATAATACAAGTTTATAATTTGCTTTAAACCATGCACGGTGTCCGGACTTGTCCGAATATCTCGTAAACTATTTATTGCGTCTTGGCACGTTCTTCGCGTTTCATCGGACTATTAAAACGCTAATAAATTAATACGTTTTCTATTATCGGACTTGGCTTTTCATATTATAACTGCTTCAAAACGTTGTGTTCGACGCTTTGAAAAAACTTTTACTTACATTTTTTACTCACATGTATTGTTATATTGTTATTTATTTACATACATATTATTACTTATTTTTTAAATGTATACATTTAATTAAAGAAATATTTAAAATACTTTTTTTATATTTTTATTTTATTAGTACTATCAACTATTACTATTACTGTTATATTTATCATGTACGCGCACACACTTACACTTCTTTAAAAAAATGTTAATAATTACACATTATTCATAAAACCAAAAATCATAATTATTGTTATGATGGTTGAGCAGAGTACCCAGTAACACAGCATACCTTCCTAGTACAGGAGCTTTCGCGTAATATTTTAAATAGAGTTTTATTGAATGAAGTTATTTTTATTTTATTTATTTATTTACATGGCAAATAAATATATTAACTTGTAGTCAGACGCAAGTAACATACTAGCAAGATTTGCTTAGCTATGGTAAAAGACAGCGAAGCACACAGTTCACGTGATTGAAAGACAATGGCTTGTAGACACCATAGATGTTAGGGGTACGTCGCTGCTTTGTGGCCGATCTGCTAGAACTAATGTACAAATGTATAAGCTACCCTGCCCCCAGACTGGAACATGACACACAGGAAGAGGTAAGGCTATATCCGGGCAATCTGCTGCACAGTACTCTAACTGTCTATACTATTATATTTCTTTACTAGTTTAGTTAAAGAAAATTTAGTTAAAGAAAAAGTATTTTCACGCCCATATCTCCGAAGAGGTAGGCAGAGGCAAAACCACGGCACCCACGACTAGCCGAAGATACTAAGAAAAGGTAAATTGAAAGAATAATTAAACATTCTTTATCTGTGGATAAACGAAGCCACACCTATCTGTCATAATATAAATTACAAGGAAGAAGCCAACATCCCTATAACGCGTTTCGTATTTCACAAAATGACCGTACTTTCGTTACAAATCGTTTATTACCTCTCAGGATGTAGTCGTAATGGTAAAATGATCTTAATATCGCATAAAACCTTTCATTTTAGTCGACATTTGCAATAAAATATACAGCAAATCTTGTAACACTACCACAGGTGTGTCTCTTCGCATAAAAACTTAATAGCGGCTAACTAATACGATAACTAATCCATTTAGCTACTAAATTGACATTTCCGTTTTTTTTTCTTGAGGTGTCGACTAAGGAATGTAATTTTCAAATGACCACCTGTCATAGATTGCGGTGACTGCATTGTATGAGACCGCGCACATGTGCCGGTTTAGAACTCAATTATAGTGGGTGGATTCAGTTCAAATCGCGTCCTGTCCCCCTGTTGTTATAAGAATACTTTCTCTGTGCACCCTTGCGTGAGGTTTTGTTAGACAACTTTTTAAATAGGCCAAGAGATATAGTCTAAAATAATAGACAGAAAACACTACAACATACAATCCATGAAATTTTAATTGAGAATTTTTGAAAATTTCTTAAAGAAATTAATTAATTAATAAAGTTATGCTATATTTCTTGCATAGGAACGGTACGTCCACCTTCGATATCCATACAAATATTATAGATACAAAATTGTTATTGTTTCTTTAACTTCTTTCAGGTCATAAGGAATTAGTGAATATACCTTTGAATCTACAAGTTTCAATCCCGACATTTGAACGAGTACTTACGGGAGTTTCTTTATACATATCTAATAATCCGTTTTTGCTACGTGTCTACGTCTAAAATTGATTAAAAAGGTACTACGACTTTCTCTTATATCAATGCATTTAAATTTAAATTCAAATTATTTAAAATAAGAGTGGAAACTGAATTAAGTGAATTTTACTCACAACGTAGATAATTAGCCCTTCTTGTATTTATTTTTAAACGCCACTAATACTTACTACAAATTGGAAGGTCATAATCATATCTGTTAAATAGATCTTTAATACCACAACAAATGTCAGCTTATATCTATTAATTTTAGCTTGTCGTTTGTCACAAATTTGTGCAACTCTTGGAGTCAAAGAACAAGATATTAAGTTGATAATTTTTACAATTGGCTCAATCATAAAAAACTTCATATCACGACATAGTATGAAATCCTGAAACTATTGAACCGATTGATATTATAAAGATATTAGTAATTTGCTCCAATAAAGTAGGATAGTTTTATCCCAATATCTAAATGAATTTGCTTGGAAGAACTATGTAAATAACTCTGTAAAACCGAGGATAATATTTTTTTAATAAACCTATAAACCGCAACCACATCAAAGTGCTTTATTATAAACTTACAATCTAATATTAAACACAATTTATAAAAATAGAAGTTCTTGTATTGAGTTTAATTTTTTACGAGCTCTTAGTCTATAATAGAGCAAACGCTACAACAAAGTCACTCAAATTGCGCCAGCTCCCAGGATTAGGGGTGATGTGAAAATTTTAAATAAATCCCTTGCGAATGGCAACATTTTGGATAATGGCGTGATGCTTTTTACATTATTGTGCTACATTTAGATTGTACATTCGTTGTTCGGACTTTATTGTGCGAGGGTGAGCGATAACTTAGCATTTTACATCCAGATACTTGCATTATGAAATTTAAATAACATAATAATATATTTACATTGACCTTTCGTTACGCATCATATTTTTTTTATTTAAATTTGGATTATAATTTCGCCATGTGTACTTGCAATTGCATAATAATATGCACTAGAACAATGTAAAGCGATGAAATTATATCGAAAACTTAAAAAAAAATACGGATAGGGTTCCTGATATATTGATAGGTGATACTGAGCCCAAATATTTTTCTCAAAGTTTTTGTACTTATACATATTCGAAAAATACTAATTTCAAAGTTTTTTCCAACAAGTAAATTTGTTTTTAAAATAGGTACTTCCAGGTATGGGGCTGAATTTATAAATGAAAAAACATCACACACAAACATCGTATTAAGTTCCAGGATTCATGCATCCATGGTGATAAGTGGGACATCAAAAGCATATTTTTTAAGCTTTTATCTATATAATATTAATACTTGATGCCAAAACTTTGGACCCCTTTTTACGAAAATTGCGCGGACGCAGGAGCATAAAATTTGGCACACTTATAGTATGTGTGTTCTCAAGACCAACTACTTTGATTCCAAACTTTTTAGTGCGCTATCTGTGATCTTTTATCGTTATCATCAATATATTTGTTTGTGTGTGTCAAATGCATGGTAGTGTGGGTAATGTTTTATTTATTGATTTAATTTACTTTATAAGCATTATTACTGAAAAATATTAGCGTTCTGCACTTCTCTTACACATAAACTCTAAGTGTGCCGAATTTCGTACTCCTCCATCGTCACAATTTTCGTAAAAAGGGGTCCAAAGTTTTTGCTTCACGTATTAATGTTACGATATTCTCGATAGGAAAATATTTTAATCCTTTACAACCAAAATACACAAATTCTAAACTGAATTTATGTAAATTTAGCAAAGACTCCTAACGATAGCGACCAACCGCAAGACTCGGGTTCAACTCCCGACGGACGCAGGCATATAGATGACGAACATTTAAATGACTGTACGCACGTACGGACGTACGTTCGGGTACGTGGGTTTATTAAATTGATTCCAGTATCTATTTAGTAGTACTTCTATCATTAGTGTCGAAGACTAGCACACATAACACAAGCAAGTGCTTAATTCGGGTCTATATCGATTTGTGTAGTTTGTCCAATGATATTCATCAGTCACAATAACCATCTTAAAAAGTATCTTATTTCTGAAAACAGGCCCATACAAAAGCAAAGCTTATTCAATGTAAAATAAGCAAAGAAGCGCATGATCCCTGTTTTCCAATAGCCGAAATCGCCATGCGCCTCAAATCCTCTTAGAAAACATTTCCAATTTAAAAAGAATTCCACCTTTTATCCCTTAGAGGAGAGCACGCGTAAAAAATAAAAGGAAAAAACCCTGTGACACGCGCCCAACTATATATAGATAACAGAGTTTCGGCCCCTCGGTTCGATTCCTTACAGGTCGCTTCTTCCGTCGAAAAAGCATCTATTGAAACTCCACTCAGCCTGTGTTAGCTGCCTATTTAGTATAAAAAGGGTCGAGAATTCTCGAGATCCTTTTTTATCCGGAGGTGGAGCCACCCCCGCCCACCCCGTACTACGGCTCGTATTACGTGAAGTCTCTGGCCATACGTTCTGTATTGTATATTTAATTATAATGTCTTTTATACAGGTATGTTTGTATTCAAAGTTTTTGATTTTAAATGGTGTCTTAATTTTAATAATGAAAAATTAATATTAATAAAGGTTTCTAACGGTTTAATGTGTAAGTACATAGTCTAAAAGTAAAATTAAAAATTAGCTACTCGATAATAAGCACAAAATATATGTAGATAAATAAAGAATAAATTAAATATCACTAGACAAGTTACACAAATTAAATCTAACCCCAAAGTAAGCAAATTATAAGCTTGTGTTATGGGTGTTAGTCAACAATTCTAATACATAGAAATACTTCAATAGAAACCCGAATAAATTTAATAAATACTCAGACCCGGAAATGCAGACATTTAAATGTTCATCATACAAATGCCTGCCACTGTCGGGAATCGAACCAAAGCCTCGCGTTTGGTCGGTGGAGTTAGGCGTGTACGCTAGCCACTCGACCGACGAGGCGGTAAAAAAAAGATGAAATCAAATTGTGAATACAGCATCTGTATAAAAACAAATATTTACGAAAACAAACGCAGGCTGCATAAGTTCAGTTTATCACTTAAGTAGGAATTTTAATAGTATAAATTTATATGGACCTTAATAATGGGGTCTCATCTTCAAGATTTTCAAATTGTAAAACGAATTTTCATCCGGTAATGGTATCAATTGTTACCAGTCTTATTTTGCATTGCAAGCATATCACAATTTTAATTTAAAAAATCCTTGGTTTATTACACTCCAGTATCTACATAATATTCTGTACAATAATTGTAAAGCATACGCTAATGCTGCTTGTACAAAAAAATACAAATAAAATGAAACTTTTAAAACGAAGTGAATTTAAAACGAACTACGAATGAAAGTGAATTAAAAAATGCACTTCATCCTTTATTATTAAAGTTAGAATAACTGAAAAAATATCTTAACGCCCATATCCTCGAAGAAGTGGGTAGAGTCTCACGATTTGCCGAAGACAAATCCCACAATGTAGTAGCAAGCCGCAAGCTTAACGTCAACCGGGCACATATCCAATCCCGGGCAACTTTTTTTGTAATTAGAAAATTGAAAATACACATTTCCTAAATTTTTTTTTGGTGCCCGACCCAGGAATAGTATAACGTATTAATTTGGTAGAAGTTAACATTTTTTTTAAATTTTAATCCACGTGACGAATTTTAATACACGTAATAATTTAATAAAATACATTTTTAATGGCAGTTCCAAAAAAATATAATTAGGAGATACATATTCTTCCAAGAAATTGACCGCCTCGTTGGTCGAGCGGCTAGCGTACACGCCTAACTACACCGATCAATCGCGAGGCTTGGGTTCAATTCCCGACGGGGGCAGGCATTTGTGTGCTGAACATTTAGATGTCTGCATTTCCGGGTCTGAGTGTTTATTAAATTTATTCGGGTTTCTATTTAAGTATTTCTATGTATTACAATTGTTGACTAACACCCATAACACAAGCATATAATTTGCTTACTTTGGGGTTAGATTCAATTTGTGTAACTTGTCCAGTGGTACTGGTATACATTTAAGTATTTATATTTATTAGTATCATTGACTAACACCCATAACACAAGCATATAATTTGCTTATTTTGGGGTTAGGTTCTATTTGTGTAAATTGTCCAGGGATATTTATTTATTTATTTTTACTTTTTTACTATATCTTATCAGCGCAAACATCTAAAAATGAAATTGATTTAATACGGATTACGAAAGGACCTATTTAAAATAAGTCGCCTAGTCCTTTGACACTTAAGTTAGTATACATCCTCGACAATTATAACACACGTGACGAACTTTACATTCTTAAGAGTAATCTCGCTGGTTTTACAAAAAACAAATAAAATCAGTCAATCCAATTCGTAGAATTCCACGTTTACTAACATCCCCCAACAGTTCAAATATTTAAAGACGAACTGAATTTAATCCGGACCGCGAGTGGATCCCAATTTGATCACACAAGCGGTTAGCGTGCTCCGACTTATTCCACTAAAACCAACTTACCCAAGCAAATTCGATTCCAATCACTAAGAGTAAACTTAAATTTGTATCAATTCCCCAACGATCACCCTAAAAAGCATTATAGCTTACGGCGATATTCTTCCTTTGATGTCTATCACATTTATGGATATCACATGAATCGTTTTGTGATATTCTTTTGTGTAGCAATTCGAAATAAGGTCTGTCTTTATACGTAAAACGTTGTTTGCATTTGCAAATTGCGTTTATACATTTATAAAACCTATTTCTACAATATTAATTGGTTTTTTTAAATAGATTTTAGCTTTCAGTCTCAAGATAATAAGCAAAGATTAGATATAATCTGTGTTATTTACTTGGACAGATATCAAAATGGATTGTTTTCTTAATTTTGTGGAATGAAGTAGACATTTGTGGAATGAATATATATTATGTTTATTTTCTTAGTTTTAGTAGTGTTAAATTTATTTCGCTATTTACACAAGTTAGATTGTGTATGTATATCCTTCAATTTGTATGAAGCTGAAATTAATATTATGTGATCAGACCAGCCTTTCCCAAAGTGAGCGATAGTGCCCCTTTGTGGGTGCTGGAAACCCAGAGAGGGAGGTGAGCAAACCTGAATTTCACTACAAAATTACTGATTTTCAAAGTGGGCGTTACATGAAATGAGTTTGGGAACCTCTAGACTAGACAGAAAAGAATACTATTTCTATACATAACTTGCCAGTCAAACCACATCTATTATGATCAATTGTTAATCAGCTCAAAAAATGACACATGCTTTAATTAAACAAATTTAATCTTAGATAGTGTACCTGTCAGTTTCCCCATGTTGGTCCGGCTATCCTGTGCAGAATAGACTTCCGCCAGTCTATCTTCCATCTGAATTCCAGACAGACAGCTCGTAAAAAGCGAGCAAAAGTAAAATTAGTCGTTAACAATAATGAGAACCCACCGCCTTACCCATTCCTTATCCAAATGTAGGGTAGAATGGCACAATTAGCCTAACACCTCGTCCACAAAACAGCCCACCTACAACATCTATGGTGTCTAATGACCAGATGGTGCCGTGGACTTGGTCGCGATTTTATCACATAAAAAGTGTATTTTAATCTGGATCCATATAGTCTCAGATCCTCTGAATCGTATTACACTTATCTTTTTATCAGTAGAGTATTCTTAGATAGGCGAAATTTAATAATGAAGCGCAGTAACAAATCCAAAACGGGCTCCAAATATTTCATTGGGTACTACGTCGCGGTTTAATTATTCACAAGATAGCAAAAATTCCAAAATGGTTCCACATAAATTTTACCAACATCCTAAAAGTAGTTATTGAATTACATTTATCTAATTATAACTAATTTTTTCATTTATCTTGCCGACTTCATGAATAAAAAGAAAATCAGTCAAATTGAGTACCTGACTTTCTTATTTTTTAAAGTCATTTAAAATAAATAATACGGTGACTGTATGAATTATGATGCTAACAAATCAAGAATTCCAAATTTAAAATCATAGTCTAATATATAATCTAATCTAATCCGAAGATGTAGGCAGAGGCACCGCCAGGGCACCCACGACTAGCCGAAGATTCTTAGTCCCAAAGGGTGGTAAAGTTTCGCAGCTACTCGCCCGAATTGGTACCACCGCCTTAACTATTCCTGTCGCCATAACGTCATGACGTGTTCCGGTTCGGAGGGTAAGGTAGCCGGTAAACTCACTTTATCCCGATTCAGGTTAGCAACGCACCATTACAACCTTTGGTGTCTCTAGGCGGCATGAATTGCTTAACGTCAGGAATGCTTCCTATATCATAAAAAAGACTATCACGAAACACATCCAATAACGAGCAACACTTTTTTAAATAAGAAAATTGGAAAAACCATATTTTTTTGTTGCCCGACCCGGGAATCGAACCTGGGACTTCATAAAGTCAAATCAAACACCTGGACCGCTAGACTGCAGAGGCGATTATTAGGGCTAATATTTTTACAAAAATCTATAATGAAAGTCCGTACCTATGTAAATATTACAAGTGTGGCGAATTTTTCAGTGATCTTAATGTGGCGTTCCTTTATTATCAATTAATTAATCAGGCTACATTATTATACGTACACAGACTTTTGTAATTCAAATAAAGTTTTTTTCCTTAAATGAAATTTAAGAAGTATTTTTTTGCCTTATAAATTCCCGCCATAAAAATGGGAATTACAGAACGCATAATAAGACAGTGTTTATTATTCAATTAATTAATCAGGCCACATTATAAGTACACTTATTATACGTACACAGATTATTGTAATTCAAATTAACTTTTTTTAAAAAAAAAGAAATTAAAGCAATATTTTTTATGCTTAATATTAATATATTTTTGTCATAAAAATAGGAATTACAGAACACATAATAGGATAGTGTTTATTATTCTATTAATTAATCAGGCCACATTATTATACCTACACGGATTTTTGTAATTCAAATGAAGTTTTTTGAAGTGAAAACTTCTTTAGCGGTGTTGCGCACTTTTTTTAGAATGGGTAAAAACTTCTAAACTCGCGTCAGGTCGCGTGACCTGATCGAAAATTCGTAAGACGACGCAGGGCGCTTGCGCGAATAAGACGGCGCAGGGCGCTTGCGCGAACGTCCGTGTTATCATGTTTGTGTACGATAGCGCAATATATGAATATTGTATTCTATCACATAAATTATAGTACTTTAATACCTATAATTAAAGCAATTCGGGCAAAATTAATCCCTAACCATTCCAAAATATCAAAAAAGCACAACGTTGATATTCAAGTTTTCACTTCTACCGGCACTCCCGGAGTCCACCCCGTCGTTTTTTTCCTTAAATGAAGTTAAAGAAGCCTTTTATGTTTAATATTGTATTCCCGCCATAAAAATGGGAATTACAGAACGCATAATAAGACAATGTTTATTACCTATTAATTAATCAGGCCACATTATTATACCTACACGGATTTTTGTAATTCAAATGAAGTTTTTCTAACCTTAAAAGAAGTTGAAGAAGTATTTTTATCTTTAATATAATATTCCCGCCACAAAAATGGGAATTACAGAACGCATAATAAGACAGTGAAGGCGTATCGTCTGGGGATCGGTTAACCTATGTTCGCCACGCTCTCTCCTCTCCCAGAGGAAAATTCCGACTTTCCACAAAGAAAATAGCAATCAAAATTTGATTTACCGCCACCCGCGGCCATACATCAGTCCTCTGTAATCCGCGAACAGAGAAAGCCTAAAATCTATGGGGATCGCATTCAATGTCGAATTGAAACTACTCTTGGCGCATAGTGTTTAATATTTATGATCATTTCAGACTTGTCCTTCAATTGAAATACGCTTAAAATCTATGTCGCATAGATTGTACACGCCTAACTACAACGATCAGCTGCAAGGCTCGGTTTCGATTCTCGACGGGGGAGGCATTTGTGCGATGAAAATGTAGATGTCTGCATTTCAGGTTCTGGGTGTTTATTATATTTATTCTGGTATCTATTGAAGTATTTCTGTGTATTAGTATCGTTGACTAGCACCCATAACACAAGAATATAATTTGCTTCCATTGGATGTTCAATGCCTTACCACATAAAAAACCGGCCAAGTTCGAGTTAGACTCGTGCACAGATAATTCCGTACAAAAACTTTTGGTGTATAAGTAAAAAAAATATTTAAAATGTTTTATTATATGATATAACTAAAAAATACGGTCTTTGCAATTAAAAATTTAAAAAAACCTGTAGGTTTTAATTTCCTTCATATTTTTAAAGAAAGAAACACTTGTACTGTTTTACTTATCACTTATAATTTATTACTTTGTAATTAGTAGCCTACCGGTTTCGCTTATACAGCATCATTTTAAGTTTGGAAGTTTTACCAAGCGTCGACGATGGAAAATATCAAATATATTTAATTTCCTTGCTAGTTTCAAAATTTGCGACATAAACGGCTGTCTTTTGATTGCATTACCTTAGTAGTTTGATTTTTCACATCCAAGGGTCAACACTTAGATAAATTTCAGCTTGATGCCTCCATGCGTTCCTAAGAAAAGAAGGAACAGACAGATCACCTTGACATCTGACTAGGTGGTAGAGTTTCGCAGCGACTCACCCGGCTTGGTACCACCGCCTCATTCCTGCCGCCATAACGTCGACGTGTTCCGGTTCGGAGGGCAAGTTAGCCGGTAAACTAACTTTTGCTCGAGGCCTAACATCCCGACCTCAGGTTGGCAACGCACCATTACCACCTTTGATGTCTCTTGAATTTCTTGCCATCAGGAAATCCGTCTGCTTGTTTGCCTTCCAATATCGTAAAAAAACATCAATTCTATTATTCCCAAAATATAACCTAACATTTCATCTTCATATTACGTATTCGGTATTCACCCATCGCTCGATATTCAGTGGCATATAATAAGAAATCAGACTTTTTCATCTGTCACCAAAAACCTCGCCTTGCGTTCGCCTATACATACGTAATGAATTCGAACCATGTCACGTGATGACTAATCTAATAAACCAATACATACAATATTAGATCCCGCCATATCTTATTTATACTTACAATTTTGAGGAAAAAGCTTTTAGCAATATTATGATGTAGTAAAATAACTTAGAATAAATAAACAATGGCGGTGATAATGCTTTTCACAAACCAAACTTATTTTAGATGCATGCTACCTTTTTCAAATGTAACAAAAACAAAAGAGATGGAACATTTTAGACATGTCAGATTAGTCCGGATATATTCAAATTGTGAGGTTTTAAATCAACTATTTCCGAAGATTAAACGTCTGTAGAAATGTGTAAACTAATTTGACAGTACCAAAAGTGTTTTGTCTCTTTTTATTACTTTCATTAAAAGAATATAGCGATAACTTAAAATAGTTTAATGAGTGTACAACAAAACTACCATCAATGACAGCTTTTATTAAAGAAAGCACACAGTTTTCCTGATGGCAAAAGTCAACTTTAGCCTATAGACTCCATAGATATTATAAGTACCTACCCGTCCTGTGTTTAAGGCAGAGGTTCTCAAACTTATTTCATGTAACGCCCACTTTGAAAATCAGTTGTTTTGTAGCGCCCCCCCCCCTCGTTTTTTTCTTGTCAATAACCTCAATAACATATTTGTTGCGCCTAGTTTAAAAAAAAAACATTTTTTTCAAGATTTATACCGCCCCCCTCTAGGCTTCCAGCGCCCACAAGGGGGCGTTATCGCCCTCTTTGGGAAAGGCTGGTTTAAGGTGTCTAGTAGAAATCTCTCTTGCTCAAGATTAGCTGGCCTATTGTATCTCAATGTACCTAAATGTTTAGTTTTTATGTTAGTAGTTAATTTGCCCCTTTCTGGGACGGTAAAAGCCATTAGGACATGCTACCATGTCTTCCGTATCAATTAATTCGTTTAGTCATTAGTCACTATTTACAAAGTCATCGAGTCGAGCCAAAACTCGGTCTTCATGTTAGCTATTTCATAAAAAATAAATTTAAAAAAGAATTACAGATAAAGTAAAATATTTTAATTGACAAATTACACAAATTGAATCTAACCCTAAAGTAAGCAAACTACATGTTTCTAGGATGATAGTCAATGATTCTAATACATGCAAATATTTAAATAGATACCAGAATTAATTTAATGAACACCCGGATATACAGATATCTAAATAGAATCTATACTGGCTATCGTCGGCACTTGGTGGAATTCCATTGTAAGAAAGATAACACTGAGAGATAACACTGTATAGAATGGATAAGTACAAGTGTTATCTCCAAAAAACGTATAGATATCTAAATTTTCATCACACAAGTGTCCCGAATTGAACCCGAGCCTCGCAGTTAGTCTGTGCGGCGTTTACCCTAATCATGATAATTGTCATGTCATATAAGTGTACTAACGACTAATACCGTTCATCGGTAGCATTGTTACATTTCAGTTCCAGGTGCTTTATGAATGTGAATGCATTAAACCGAAAATATCAAAAATATTTGGTAAAGAAAACCTAGCCTTTCCTTAAGTCTATTTTTAAAAGGGTACCTACAACTATACTCCTAAAAAACTCATTCCTTAGTTTCTTAAATTTAAAAAACAGAATAAGCAGGATATGAACCCGCGATCTTCGCTGACGATTCTCTGCTAATCTCTGCTACATAGGAATTACTGTGATTCTCACCGATTTTATCGATATGGGAAATATCAAATTTCCCATCGTCAGCGCTTGGTAAAACTTCCAAATATTCATATTTTCAATGAAGAAACACTTGTACTGTTTTACATATCACTTATAATAATTTATTATTTTATAAATAGCCTACCGGTTTCGCTTATAACAGCATCATCAGGGCTAGAACTTAAACTACTAAATACTTAATCGATAGTTATGTTCCAAGGTTATACACAAAGACTATATAAACACTACGTAATAAGAGGCGGGACTTCCATAGATACATAGCAAACCCGAATATGTATAAAGTTTACTTGAAAAAGTATAACCCGTATAATTTGAAAGTAAGTCTAAAAGCATTCAGATATAAGGCAACTAGTGTGATATGATTTGGGCGAAAAAAAAACAAAGCAAACTTATTTTTTTATTTTTTGATATGACAGTTGCGCCAAACTGGTTATGCAGTTCAACGGCTATGACTTTCTTTTTAGTTCCGATTGCAGAACATTATGCTTCATCAACAAAAAAACTGAATTTAAATATCTTAAGCTCCTATACATAATATTTTGCTTTTCTTTGTTTTATGGGTCTTATAAGTATACTTACTCTAGCCAAAAAATAGTATTACAGCTCTAAAAACATCGCTAAAATTGGAAGTATTAAAATAAGACGTTTATTGATATGAATGGTAAAAAGATACAGCAATAAAATAACACGATGAAGATGAAACAAAACTAGCATCCCCTGCGGCGGGGAGTAATTTTGCATTGAGATCGATCGGAGGGTGGCGAGGGCCAGTGAGGAATGTCGCATTAGGGAGTTTGCATGGGGTCACCGTAAGCCGTTTCCGATAAGGCCCCCGGCGCATTCGGACTTTCGGCATTTTCGGCTCAATACTCGCTTATCTGCCTGCCACACTCGCCTGCAACGCACGTGAGTTGAATAATGCATTGCAGATCCCCAAATTGAAATATTTTTTTTCGACGAAATACTGATATTTTGCCTATTCAGCGAATACAAGACGACCTTAAAGGCGCTCGTGATGAAATGACATTCGCTCAAAAACATCATATTTCATTGCTTTTAACACAGTTGGAAGCACGGGTTGTGTTAATACGTACAATTTTATATCCTATATTTATTAGGTAGGTACCTTAAATCTTTTAAATTGCTTGGTAATTTAATTGACTACTAGCCGACCCGGAGAAGTTTTTATCGCAAGACTAACAGCTACTAACTTTGTTTGGATTAAAGCACTGTTTCTCTCATGCAATTTTTCCAGTGCTTTTCTTCGTGAGAACCTTCTCCTGGCCTTAACACACAAATAAACGATTGATGCGACGACGCGAAATGGGAATTCATTTTTAGTTAATTATGATGGTTTAAAATTCATCTTAAGGCGGGGTAAGTTCTAAAACAGGCTCTTTTAAATGCATTTTTAAGGCTCGTTGGTCGAGTGGCTAGCGTACACGCCTAACTACATCGACCAACCGCGAGGCTCATGTTCGATTCCTAAAGGGGGCAGCCATTTATGTGATGAACATTTAGATGTCTGCGTTTCCGGGTCTCGGTGATTATTCAATTTATTCTGGTATCTATTTGGGTATTTATATGTATTAGAATCGTTGACTAGCACCCATAACACAGGCATATAATTTGCTTACTTTGGGGTTAGATTCATTTTGTGTAACTTGTCCACGAATATTATTGTTTATATTAAAAACATTAGCTTAAAGCTTGAGAGTTACAGAAGTAAAAAAATTGTCTTGTTTATATTTTATAACCTTACGCCTTCCATAACACGTTTGTTTTTTTTTTTACTCGAGAGAAAAAAGTTAGGTCTAGAATGTAAATTCAAGCTCAACATTTGCTAAGCAATTTCAAACATATATACTTAATTAAAATTATTGGAGTATTGTTTAATTAAAATTTTGTTAACTATCACACTATCCTTTCCAGGTTATATTGCGAGTTATTAATAAAGAGCTAAAACTTAGATTTTAGAGCTTACTTTTTTTATCGAGCAAAATTATTATAATATTGTTAAGAAAGACTCAATACTCACACATTTTTTTTACTACCATAACACGTAAGCTTTAGGCTACAATTCTTTCTAAAAGAACCCGTTTTTAGGACTCAATGCGCTTTAGAAAACAGCTCTTTAGAAATGTAACAATAAAAAACACATTGAGCCTATAAAACTCCATTAGTCAGAGTGATTTTGCTGACTTATTTTTCGATTTTGCAATATGTATGGTTTAAATAACTAATACGAGTATTAAGCTTGTTGACAAACTAAAAGTGAAAAACATTGGTCATAGTCACGATTTCATACGTTGTCACACAACTGACTATAAAACACGAAACACGGCCTAGTTTCATGAAAATTGTATATTTAAGCGACATAGCGCTATTTTTCCGTACATCTTTTTTTTTATGAGAGGTCAGCGAACTTGCACCCGATTCTCCTGATGTTAAGATACAATCGTTGCCTATAGACAATGGTTTAATGGTTTTGGACAAATTATAGGTTAGGTTTATTGTGGACAGAAAGATGACAGCGTCATTATGGCGCCAGGAATATGCAAGGCGGTGGATCCCTACCCGGGCGAGTTGCTACACAGCACTCTATCACCAGTCAAAGAGTATATAAATACTACGTAATAAGAGGCGGGACTTCCATATATACATACCAAACCCGAATTTGTATCAAGTTTACTTGAAACAGTATAACCCGTATAATTTGAAAGTAAGTGTAAAGGCATTCAGATATAAGGCAACTAGTGTTATATGATTTGGATGAATAAAAAAAAGCAAACTTATTTTTTTTATTTTTTGATATGAAAGTTGCACCAAACTGCCACCAGTGGTCTTCCTGATGACCTATTTAACTAGTGCTTGCCCCTTACGAGCTGTCTGGCAGAGAGGCAGATGGTCTATTCTATTTACGGTCATTATTAATAACCTATCTACAGATAAAGATAGCCCTTCTAGTTTTGTTGCTAAGTTATTTTTCTTTATCATTGAAAAATAAGTGGTTGTTAGGTAACTGATCTAAAATAGTCCTATCTTTTATCTTAGACAGGCTATTAATATTAACTGTTAGCGGACGGGGACCAACATACATACAGTAAAGTAAATAATGGTCACTGACATATTATTATGTGTGCACACTGAATAATGGATCAATTCTAATTACACCTACTGTAATTAACATTAAAAATACTTACTTACTTACTTACTCAATGGCAAATCTTCACGCACAATATCGTAAGTTAAACTGCTATTCACGCATGTAACATTACTCCAAAAAAAGAGGAGGTTCTCTATTCGATTGTACTTTTTTTTTGTAACAAAACTCGATTACTCGGCCAATAACCATCCGATTTTGATTGTTCTTTTTTAGAAGGGTAGGTAATGATTCCAAGGTTTTTTTAATTTTAACATGATCCAAGTGGTGTTTGAGTTATACTTAAAAGTGCATTAGCTTTTCGCTTATGTTGATGGCCTGATTAAAAAATTGCGCTATTGTACTTATAACTCAAAAACGACTAGTGGGATGTTTATAAAATGTATGTAGGACCATACAAGAACATTTAGCTATCTTTCGAAAAAAAAATATCAAACCGCGGTGTGGGGCCTAACGAAATCCTAAATAGACACAATTTATTAATTTCACTAGTACTTCCTACAATATATAATAGCTAAAATATATACAATAATAAAAATATATGGTGGAAAGTACCTACTAGAGAAATTATTAAATTGTCTAGTATCGAACTCCACCAAGCACCGACGTTAATACAAAAACTAAAATATCTTCACGCCCATATCCCCAGACTTAGGCAGAGGCACAACCAAAGCACTCACGACTAGCCGAAGACACTAGATCCCACAATGTGATAGGTGGCAAGCATATCGCCAACCGGACACATATCAAATCAGAGGTAACTCTGTATTTTAATAGAAAATTAAAAATATAAATTTTCTATTTTTTGTTGTTGCCCGACCCGGGGATCGAATCCAGGACCTCAAGAAATCAAGTCCGACGCCGGACCGCTAGACCACAGAGGTGGTGATAGAGCGTATAGAAACTACTATTACTAGAAATAGTTGAAGTCTATTTTTGCAATTAACTTCGCTTAATCATGACTATTTTTGGAATTCATACATTTGTAAGACGTAACAGGCATATAATTTCATACAAAAGGAGCGAAAATGAAATAAGACCGAGTTTTCAGCGCAGTTCACTCACGTAATCTGTCCATTACGGCATTGTCCTCTGACAATAGCCGCGCAGAATAAAGAATCGCGGCCATTAGGTAAATTTCCTTATTCATTTTTTTGCGTGACACCCTCAGCGAGTAAAAAGCGGGGAAAATGCTATTTATCATGTGGAGATGCGAGCGGGAGATTGGATATGGTTGTCTGCGAGATCTCAATCTTGCGTGATGTGATCAAGAACATGATGAACCCACTGATCACTTATGTGGGTTGAGGAACAATTTGAAGTCACTCACAAAAATTTTGACTTAAAGTTTACTTTTCATTTATGTTGTTTAGTCGCATTCTGCTAATTTCATAAATGCGAAACTTTGTGAGAATTGATGGATGTTTTTTACTATTTCAAACCTATGATTTTGACTTAAGGTATACTTTTCATTTATGTTGTTTAGTCACATTCTGCTGATTTCATAAATGGGTAACTTTGTGAGAATAGATGGATGTTTTTACTCTTTCAAACCTATGATTTTATGAATTACCGCATAGGTGATGGAAGGGCTAGCGTATACCCTTGACCGTACCGACTAACCACATCAGGTTCGATTCGCAACAGGGGCAGGCATTTGTGTGATGAACGCTTAGATGTCTACATTTCCGGGTGTTTTTTAAATTTATTCTGGTATCTATTGAAATATTTCTATAAATTAGTGTCGTTGACTAACACCCAAAACACAAGCATATAATTTGCTTACTTTGTGGTTAGATTCAATTTGTGTGATTTGTTCAGGGATATTTGATATTTATGATTCAATTTGTACTTAAACCTCTTTAGTATTTCCATGTCTTAGTATCGTTGCCTAACACCCATTTCACAAGCATATGATTTGCGTTTGTATGGTATAACACAGCGAACATGCACGCGTGACACGACTCACCTGACAGATAGAGATAACCGTAGCCTGTGGACACTATAGACGTTATAGGTGCGTCACCCTGTGACCAGGGTGTTAGCTCAATTGTGCAAGTCTACTGGCTACAGCACCCTCCAGCTTTGTACATTATCATAGAGGCAGGAATATGTGAGATGGTGGATGACTGTCCGGACAGTTTGCTGCATATCACCAGCGGTGGTCTAGCTGGTTACAACTGTTTAACCTATGATCGCCTCTGACGAGCACTCTGGCAGGAAGGCAGGTGGTGTATTCCAACGCTTTAAACTAACATACTCGGATTTAGAGAATTTAAGTCATTTGTCCAGGGATATTTATAAATCTGAATACTTTAATAGCAAGCACTAATTTTAGTGTTTATTTTAAGTGAGATCAAAGAGTTGGATGAGTGTTGATGTAAAAATGAAAAAGGCTCTGTTGGTTCGGACATGTGGAAAGAATGGTGAAAGATTAACAAAACTGACAATGCGAATGTTGCTTGTTGCAAGTGACCAAGGTAGACATTTCACAACCAAACCACTCGGTTACTAACCAAGTGGTGTCAAAGCTCCAAAACTGGGGTATTTGTATGAAAAGAGTAGTAAATGTGGAAGAAACTAGGTCTGTAGCAAACGTAACACTTGGCACTCTCTGGCCATACAATAAGAGACTTGGTGTGAATATGTACAATTATAACGGAAGAATAGGCAAGGCGGTATTAGCAATTCAGGCGAATTGACGGGCACAATAGACCTAACACCCGGCCACAGGACGTGACACACCTATAAGATCTATGGTTGTGTCTTGCCATTAGTTCAACCGTGTGCTTATTCGCTTTTTAGCAATTAAACAATACTCAAATCCTGTCATCTTGGGAGCTGTCTGTGATGTGTGCGTTGCCCCAGCGGAAAAAGTTCGAACTTCATTATTTGAGTTATACAGATAATTTATGTATGACGTCGTGCAATTGTGTATAGTAAATAAAAATTTGGGCGTCCAACCATTGTGGAGTTCGCCGCTTTTTTGTAGCTATTCGAACATAGGCAGTCTATGAACGAATTGTGATGGTTATCAGTTTTTTAACTAGGTATATTTCGTTAAATGTTGGGCGAACTTCCATTGGTCGAAATTCTACGATTTTAATGTTTTAATATCCAAATTTTAATATCTTGTTGATAAGAACGCCATCTTCATTTCTCAAGATCAACTACTTTGTTTCCTAGTGCGCCATCTATGATCTTCTATCGTCAACATCAATATAGTGTGGGTAATGTTTTATTTATTTATTTAATGTACTTTTTCAATGATAATATTGAAAAATATTAGCGTTCTGCACTTCTCCTACACATAAAATATAAGTGTGCCAAATTTTATGCTACTGCGTCCACGCAATTTTCGTAAAAAGGGGTCCAAAGGGGTTACATGTGATTAGTTGAATTAATACACAAATTATTGGAATACGTTTTATTATGCATTTCTTTTCGAATCTCGTGCAATTAGACTGCTTATAAAGCAATGGTCTAATCATAGTACATTTTCTCATAGCTCAGTAACTGCTGTGTACAAAAATAATGATACATGGCAAGACGTTGCATATTCCTACAAGATAGATATAAACTAGACAAATAAGCGTTAATAAAACGTAAACGTTATAAACTAGACAGAAAAGTGCATACTTTAAGTTCTGGGTCCTAATAACCTTATTGTACGTTTATATCTTCTGAACGCCATTTTTTTGAAACCTATTATCACAAACATAAACAAATTCAAAACAACGTATATGCAAAGTTACAGATCTCTGTAAATTCATTCCATATAAAATCTAGCACAACGCCAAACGCTTTCGCAGCGGATACATGAATAGTTTTGCAGATTTATGACACGCTAGCAGCCCGTCCCGGCTTCGCACGGGTGGACAAATTTCTAATTTGCGAATGCAAATACCAATATAAGTTACATCACTAGTATGTACTATTTTGGATATCTCTTAGCATAAAAACAAGGTTGTAAAAAATTACGTAATATATATATACTCTTGGCATAGAACTCTAAGAAAAGAAAACATAAGGAAGTGCCTAAATGTGTTAACAGCAAGAATAGGTAGAATCAAACCTGGCAAGTCTTCACACAACTCCACTACCTAACCATGGCCATAATTTATTTATTTATTCTTTATTGTACAACATAAACAAATACGAATGGTGGTCTTATCGCTGAGAAATCTCTGACAGAGACTGACTGAGAAAAGACAGGAAATTGAATAATAACAAAATTAAATTACGGGTAAAAACACAACAACTTTGTATGAAACAAAAATAAACAGAGAAAAAAATAGTAGAGTATTAATAAAAAGATATTTATGTAGTAATATTAGAAATATCCAAATATAATTACATAAAAATATACAAACTATGCATACATATACACACATTAAAAAAAACTACCCTCTCTTTTTGAGCTGCCTGATATTGAAGTTAATTTACATATGTACTCCGTAGAATCAAGACCAACAATGGGATCAATTATAAGAAATTGAAATAGAAACAGAAGACCAAATTAAAATATTCTCTTACTTAAGACTTTTTGCCTTCCAGAGATGGGTAAAAGTATCAAACGATAATCAAATTTTTCACAGCTTCATAATTAAACCAATATTGACTATCAACAAGCAGTTTGATTAAAACAAAAAATATCCTATATTACTAACACTAAATATCATTAAGCTTTATTTCATCTTGCAATAAAATTAAAAAATTATTTATATAAAATTCAACAAAAAATTACATAAAGATAAAAAACCAATTTTCTTTATAATTATTGAGAATAAGAGGTGTGTAATAGAGTTTTAAATTTCTAAAATACAAATTCCCACCGAGCATTTCTTAAGAAAATTGATTAAAAATTAAATGTCAGATAAATGTCAGATAGAAAAATGGAAATTATTTTTATTTATATTAAAACATCATTTATTTATTTTAAGTCAAAGTTAAATAATTAAGATTTACCAAACTATACACTTAAACTAACAATAAGTAAACCTAGCATAACACAATGAACGTCTTACCAAAGTAAAATTTATAAAATCCAAATTTCATTTTTGCACCTCCACTTATCACTTCAAAACAAATTGAGAACATTTCCATTTATTTTATAATGCAATAACATGCAAATAAGATGCACAAGCTGATACCCTTACATCTAAAAGTGTACTGAGGGTTTCGAATAAATGGAACGGACTCGGAGCCGATTTTCAACTCTTCGTCTGACGAATAATATAAAAATACCCAACTCTCTTCTGCCATTGGTTGAAAACATTAAACCCTTCGCGCGTGTGCTAAAAAGCGAAAGGGTTAAAAATCTCACCCTTTTTTTAAAGCACCCCTTTTATTTTTTGTCTCTTTTATGTGATCTTCACCCTATGCAAAGAGAATTAACATAAGATAAAATGGTTTACAGTTTGAATAGTAATTGTCTTTGTCTATTATAACAAACTCGTCTTTTCTATAGTGAAAACAATAGTGACTAGGTATTTAAATTAAAATAATAAGTATATTAATTTATATTATACTTCTTCAATTTTTTTTCCACAGCGCCTGTTCCTTCAAAGAAATAAATTTTAAGTAAATTAATATCACATTCAGTTAATTAATAACAGTAATTTGTAATTTATAAGCCATAAGGTAAAAGTTATTATAAATGTGTACTTATTTTTTAAAATACCCACGGCGTTGTCCATTCTATGTAAATTCATAACTTTTCAAATAAATATTAACACTGAATATAACAGAAAGGTAACCTAATCACGTAAAAAATTAAATCATTGTTATTGTTGCAATTTATTTCAATCACAAGATTGAATTTCAAAACTTTCATCGTATGTCGATTTTTGCAATTTGAAAATTCTTCTTCTTCTTTCTTAAGGTTTTGACCTTCACGTTAGAATTCTGCCATTAGTCAAGTAGAATTTTGCATTAAATTTTATATCAATTATAATTAGTCATCAGTCATAAGTCGTCAGTAAGTCAAGTCAAGTTCTTGGGTAAAGCAGTGGCCTCATTACTCAAGCTCATGTAATGAGACTTGACGGCAACGAGGAAATACACGATACGCTAATTTCTTCATGATTATTTCATTTGTGGACTTTCACTGAACAAAATTGTATAAAACCCCATTAAAATTGACTAATTTCACTCAATATCAACACGAAATTCAATAATTATGAAAAAACTTCGACCATCTTTTCTCTCAATGGCGCCAAAAGCTTCCAATTTGAAAATTTAAATTGACACGTGACAGTCTTAACCCTTCTATGACAGGCTAAGACCATTACACCATACTGCCACGTCTTCTGTATTAAAAACCATTTTCTTAAATTCATTATCCTTAATAACTGATAGGCATAAGTCGTTATAAAATGTCATATCAGGGTCTTGAGTAAATCGGTGGCCTCTTTGCTTCAGCTCATTTAGTGAGATTTGGCGGCAACAAGGAAATACGAATACACAATACACTAATTTCTCATTTCATTATTGCAACAAACAACAAAATTAAATTAAATTTCACCAAAAATTAACTAATTTTACTCGTAATGCACACGAAGTTCAATAATTATAAAAAAAATACGACCATCTTTTTTTACGATGGTGCTAAAGCCACAGAACAATAACAATACTGGCCAAAACTCCTTTTAATTTTTAAAACTTGTAGAAATGCAAAAATGTTCTGTATCAAATTTATTTATTTAAATACCGTTGGAATCAAAAACTTTTTAACGTTGGAAAAAAAAAACTAAGCAACATCTCTTTGTCTCTTATTAACAATTAATGTTTATATTACATATGCCGAAAAAGAGAACGGCATTTTTGTTGTATACTCATTTCTGCATCAATTTAAAGTGACGTACTCATGCTTGTCATGTTGGGACGACATATTTTGTTTTAAATTTTATAGTGATATGCTATTACAATTATCGAAATTAAAATTTACGTTCCCAGAAAAGAATATTTGCACAAAATATTAATGAATAACTTTGGCATTAAAAATATCAATCAACCATCTATCGCAAAAATAATTTGTTCAAGTGCTTTAATAAAAGTAAAAAAAGTGGTTTCATTGTATTTGATCACATTTTATTGTAATAAAAATGAATCTTTTAGTAAATATAAAGAGTTATCTTTTAGTAAATAAAAATATTTGCACGCCACATTGTGATACATATGTAGGAAAAATAAATAAATAAAATAAATTTCTTTCGTTTCATTACTTATTATATTTATAACCCAATTGAGTAGCACTAAGTAATTTGGTAGTATCAATTTCAATTGGTAGGTAAATAATAATTCTTATCTATTTACCTAAACTTAACTATTGATCATCACCATATCATCACTAATAGATTATGTATCTATATCGTTATTCTACTTTTTCTGGACAGCCTTAGAACGTCAGAATGGCAGCCATATTTTGTAGCTATTCATATATTTGGAATATAGGTACCTACATAATAGATAAACAATGTCAATTAAAACGCGAGACCAGTCTAGCGAAATTAAAAACAAAAATTAAAATCATGGGAGATATTGCTGTCCTACTCCCTCTTTGCGGTTTCTCTTTTCCTCAAAGACAATTTTGTCATTTGAACATGTAGATACTTCTCTTACCATTGTCGGTACCTGACTGTCTCTCTCTCTTTTACTTTAAGGCAATATTTTGTACTTGATAAAAACTTCTCGCTCCCACGGTTTGTTGATCTTGTACATTCTAAATCTATGTAGCTAATGGCATTTTTCGTAGGTATTTCATGTTTCACTTAGAGGTCAATGATTATTACCTATGTACCTACCACCCGTGGTAAAATCAACATTTGCTTAAAAAAGTTAAGGTTTTGGCGCCATCGTGAAAGATGGTCGTGTTTTTTTCGTATTTATTAAATTAAGTGTAAATTATGAGTAAAGTTAGTTAATTTAGGTAGTATAATTTTGTTCAGTGAAAGTGCGCAAGTGAAATAATCATAAAGAAATTAGTGTATCGTGAAGTTCCTCGGTGCCGCCAAATCTCATAGACGAGCTTGAGCAACGAAGCCACCGCTTTACTCAAAATCTTGACATGACTTTGTAAATGTAAAGGCTTAATTAATACCATAGAAAAAGGAATATTAGAGGTCAATGATTAATACCGATGACATGACAGAATGGCATAAAAGTCGCCGTCGCCGGTCCCTGAATGGGGCAAATCAACTACTAAAAAAAAAGAGTTTTGGCGCCATCGTGAATGAAGATAGTCGTAATTTTTTCACAATTATTGAATTTAGTGTAAGTAATGTGTACAATTAGTTAATTTAGGTGGGAATTAGTTTAATTTTGTTCAGTGAAAGTGCACACATGAAATAATCATGAAGAAATTAGTGTACCTTCCATTCCTGGAAGGTACACTAAAGGCAGGGATGGAAGGTACACCGGGATGTAGAGAGGAGAGTAAGTGCAGGGAATAGTGTGAATGGAGCGTTGGGTAAGCTATTCCAAAGCGAGGTTTTGAGTCAAAAAGCTAGACTCGCTTTGCATAATTCTGTGCTTATTCCAACGTTATTGTATGGAAGCGAGAGTTGGGTAAGTCAGAAAGAGCATGAAAGTAGGATAAATGCGGTCGAAATGAGAGCACTACGGAAAATCTGTGGTGTAACGCTCGCTGACCGCATTCGTAACAGTGAGATCCGAGAAAGAGTGGGATTGAAAGAAAGTGTTGGTGTTAAAATGCGAAAGGGCATGCTCCGCTGGTTCGGTCATGTGGAAAGAATGACAGATGAAAGATTGACATAGCAGATACACAATGCGAATGTGGATGGATGTAGGTACCCGGGGAAACCAAGGCTGACATTTCACGATCAGATCAATCGGATATCATCCGAGGGTGGTGTCAAGAGTCTCCGAAACCAGCGTGTTTGTAAGAGGGTTATGAATGTGAAGGAAGCAAGACAGGTTGGTCAGGATCGTGAGGTCTGGCACTCGATACTCTCTGCCTACCCCGTAAGGGACTTGGCGTGAAGATATGTATGTAAATTAGTGTATCGTAAATTTCCTCGCTGCTGCCAAATCTCCCCAAGTGAGCTTGTGTAAAGTGACAATCGCTTTACTCAAGACCGATTCTGTTTCTCGTTTAGACGTATTTTCACACTTAACACATACAAAATGTTTGCATGCGTGTGTGCTGCTATAGGCTGCACTACCAAAAAAACAATATATATACAAATGTTATTAAAATGTTGTTATATATTATATATTAGTTATATTTTAATAAAAAGCTCATTATTCCATTATTTAGGTAATTGCTGATTTTTCATATTATTTATTTGACTTACGGCCAATGTTAATAATGTATCTCAATCTAATGGATTTCAAGCAATCTAGATAGCTGCGTATCCGGCGGCTTATCCCATACCTAATTGCCATATTTATCCTGTCCACAGATATGTTATTGGCAAGCGATAACATAAAAATGGATCAAAATATCAATCTTGGAGAGCACGTTTTGGATTAGGATTGATTATTAATATTGGCCGTTAACCTGTCACACAGACATGCAAGTTTGTTTGAAATCCGAAGCCGCCATTATTATAAATACGTTAATTGATTCGTGACGATATTTTGTGTTAAGTAAGATGTGATTTCGCCGCATCAGTCCAATTTAAAGATTACGGTGTTTTTACTGGTCTCAAGTGTTTATATTTTTACAAAAGGACGTTCGGCGTATTATAGTTACGCCACAAAACTTTTTAGGTCACCTTGCTAGTGATTTTTAGAAAATGGTGAAATCGATGAATTTTGTTTAAAATATCCGTAAACGATCATACCAAAATGCCAAATGAAGATATGAATGTGATTTATAACAGATTTCTTAACCTGCTCCTACTGTTTTCTTGCATTTGCATCAGACACAAAAAACTATTGATGAAATGTTAGAAAAATTAAGAATTAAATTGTTAAAAAACAATTTCTGTTTTACTTGTTATTTTCCTTGCATGACATAATTGCCTTGTTTGATAATAGCCCCTAAAATTTCTACCAATTGTAATGTTATTGTACCCTTCGCGTTTATAAGTGTTTTTTGTAAGTTGAATAAACGATATTGCGTTTTCTAAATTATAGTGGCAATTTGTTTTTTTTATCAAGAAATTAAAAATTATTTAAATATTTAATATAAAATGACTCCCGTTCCTAGTAGTTTTCGTTTGCTTTAGTTACGGCGCGCCACTGTCTCGTAGCTGTGTAAGGCAATTGTTGCATTTATTGTATATGTAATTACAATCTTCGCTGTGAGTAATATTGTTCTGTGTTAGTTATGCACCTACGGCATCAACTCAATTGTCACTTGTCAGTTGTCACTTGTCACTTGTCACTTGTGGTCCGGCATGCCGTTCAGCATTTGCCACCTTAGTGGTTTTTCACTAGATTTAGTGTTTTTTTTTAATTTAAAAAAAATGGTGTTATTTAACCATAGATTATTTAACGTATCTAGAATTAAATTAGAAAACTCGTATTGGCAACGCTCTCATATATTAAGCAGTCTGTGATTTCATTAGTTGATGTCAAAATAACACTGGATCCTTTTCTCACAACTCTATGAGTAATATTGTTCTTTATAAGCAGTATTTGTCATTACCGCCATTTTCGCCAATTTCAGGGTATCATACAAATATCAGATACCCTCTCCCATTTTTTAACAAGTATACATAAATATCATAAGAAATAAAAAACAATGATGTGTTTCGAACTACTTTAGATTATGTCTGATTGTGATAAACCTAATTTTGGAATTTGAGACACCATCATAAGCCTTTCTTTTTTTCAGCTTTATTCAGTAAAGCCTAATTATTTAATAAAAAAATAAATCATTTTCACCGTATTAACGAACTATAATGTTATATATGCCCGGTTCCTATAATCCACTAGGCGTCATCGGTAAATTTGACCATTCGTTTTTGCCTACTAAAAACGATGAGTAATTTATAGTTCCACAAGTGCTTTTAGTACATTACCTACTACGAGTGGTCGTGAGTAAATATTTTACTGGTAGCCATCTTTGCCCCTCCCTGCGTTTCAATACTGCGTTAAGCTTATTTATTAGATCAATATATTTGTAATTATAATAACACTTATTTATGATATAAACCAAAATTGTTATTAAAAACATACATAATTTAACAAATCAACAATAAATTTAGACTAATATAGTTTTAAAATAAAAAAAAAACAACTTAATTGTATTATCAGCTGTTAGTGCTAATGTGATAACGAAACGCAAATCCCGGCTCGCGCGCGCCAATATCTTGTTTGAAGTTTCAAGTTTGACAATTGGATGTTTGATTTTATTTCAGTTATTATGTCTAATGTTTACAAACAGTTTTTATTAAATATTCGATGTTTTACTTGGATTTGTGTTTGTGCAAACACGAAAAAAAGTATTGATGTATTGAAAAATCAATTAACATGACTGTAAGTATAACTTCTTTACTTTACAAACCCATAAATAGAAATATGTACCGAGTAGCAAAACTTCTTACAAACTACCTACCCGGCTTTTCCTTACTGTGCCTGAAACTAGTGTTTTACTGGTTGTTATGTTATGTTATGTATATTAATTTCTTCAAACTAATTACAATAATAGTCCCAAACAATTTAACCACGATTTAGTTCTCTAGTATGGGAAGCCACATTAAAATCTTATACACTCGATTATAGGTAATTGTGAAAACATTTTTACTAAAACCTGTATAGCAAATTTTAATTTAACAGGTCTGTATAAAGAACTACTCACCGTGTTTTTGTATTACAGAAAGGGAAGCGAAGGATGAAGTTTATTAGTCCGTCTGATTTAAGTTTGACCCAAAATCACCCGGTAAAAGACAAATACTTTTTCAAATAAATGAAGGACAAACCAATACAGTTATTCCATGAATATTCTGATTGCCATGCATGCCAACCAACTCAAACGAAAATGGGAACATAATTTAAAACAAATGACTAATATGAAGGTAACAAGTCAAATATATAATTAAATCTTTGAAACTCTTTTTGACTAACTAGCAAGCATTATTATCAAATTTTTTTGTACCTTGCTGCAAGGCAGAGTGATTTTGAGATTTAAATATAAAATGTAGGATACCTGTACTTTGTTATTTTATGTTTATGTACCTGTTACTCTTAACAGCTAACAATTAATTTTAACATTGGTATTGTTAGATATGTCTCAAAAACTTAATTATTAGAACATGGTATAAAACAGTCCCTTACCGCTGTCTCTCCCTGTGTATGCTTAGATCTTTTAAACTTATGCATTATTTTAATGACTCACCCGGATTGGTACCAAGGCCTTACCTATTCCTGCCGCCATAAAGTCTGTGCTTGCCATGATGTGCTACGGAGGGTAAGGTAGCCATTAAACTTACTTTTGCTCGAGGCCTACCATCCTGGCCTCAGGTTGGCAACGCACCATTACCACCATTGGTGTCTCTAGGTGGCGTGAATTTCTTACCATCTGCTTGATTGCATCATATGAAAAAGGGTGTTTCAACAGGAAAGCTTATATGTGTAATAACATAGAAGTTTGTCTACCTGTATTAAGCTAGGATGGGCTGCTAGTTCATTGCATAAATAAAAAGTGAAAATTATAATGCCGCCTATATGACATTTTTTAGAATGACTTTTTCGTTGTCGTCTTTTTGACGATTACGTCAAATTATAACATATACGGGAAATTATAACAATTTTGTAAAACAAGGTTTTAGATTTTAAACAATTATTTTTACAGATTGACGGTGTTAAATCTGATGTACTGGACAGGTTAGCAGGTCTGATGGGATCAACTTACACATGCTTTAAAATGTGCCATTAGATAATGAAAGTGCCTATTAGCTTGCAGCATTCTCAACAACTGTTTTGCAAGAGCTACCTTAAAGTTATACCAGTTTTAAAATTGGACTTGTCTTTTATCTCTAAATACAATTTCCTGCTAGTTTTCAATTTCTGCTAATCAACTGGTTGTTAGAGAAAATTTATTAATGTGTATAAATTTATAGCAGGAAATAAATAACTATATTATGTAAAATTTTCTTCGATCCAAAATAAAAGTTGTAATAAGTATTTAAAATTGTTTTATTTTTCAAAACATAATATCACTTGACTCAAATCTGTATCAACAAGGTTTATCAGGATCCTTTACTGATACCTAGATCTTCATTCACATTTTGCATTTAACATATATTATGCAATACAGCAGTTGTAACTTGATAATAATTGCATGTGTTGTTATAAAGTTTAACTGCAGGGTTTTCTAAATCAAAGAAACTTCTTTTCCAAACTCCAAAAGATCTGAAATCAAACTGTTGTAAACAATCTCATACATAAAATCATTTTAATTAGTACATTACCTATACCTTCGCATGGAAACTTTGCAAATAGATACCTATAATATTACATTTCCTAGTACCTCTTTTTACAAGGTCTTGGGTAATTTTCATTATTTGTGTTTGTCCGGGTGGAATCTTGCAAGTTGAATTTGATCCACTTCCTGGATACTAATTGAGTTCAAATTTTTTATGCATGAGTAAATCGGATGATGACGGAACTGAGAGGTGGCAGATACATCTAAAATTCCCAGCACTCCCATTATGCTTAGGCTTATTTGTTGCGTCTTAGGAGAAGCACCACCACCTAAGAGAGGGTACCCACGACTAGTCAAAGACACTAAGTTCCACAATGTGATAGGTGGCATGCCTAATCGCCAATTGGTCACATATCCGATCACGGACATTGTCATTTCCCTTAGAAACTTGAAAATATACATGTTGCTGCGTCTTGAATAGATCTTGCCAAGGATACTGCTGGAAATAGTCCTTACAAACTAAAGATTGTCATTAAAATAACAGCTTGTCTGTTCACATCATCAGGATCATCACATCCCTAGTTCACAACAGATTTAATATTGATGTGAATTATGATTTTTCAAAGAAATACAACATAAAAGGTAATAAATTGGTACATAAGTAAAAAAAAAGTATCTTCACGCCCATATCCCCGAAGGAAATAGGCAGAGGTACAACCAAGGCACCCACGACTAGCCGAAGACACTAAGTCCCACAATGTGATAGGTGGCAAGCCTATCGGCAACCGGGCACATTTCCAATCCTGACCAACATTTTTTATATTAGAAAATTGGAAAAATCCAATTTTCTTTGTGTTGGCCGACCCGGGATTCGAACCCGGGACCTCATGCAGTCAAGTCCAACACCCGGACCGCTAGACCACAGAGGCGATACCGCTAGACCACTTATGGTACATACGTGGTAGCTAAATTTGAAATCATTTGTACCATACAACAAATACATAGATGATAAACTTATTTACCTTGTTACTGTCACCTGGGTATAAAAAGAGATAACTTTTGGTCAGTCTTTTCCCCACTAATCTCTTAGCAAGTCGGAACCTCAGATGAAAACAAGTCAATCTTTAGAAATTATGAAGTACCTACAGAGTGTACTTTCTTTTTAAAATCTTTCCCTATCGTTTACATTGGACTCCAAGCTCCATCCGGAGAATGTACTAACTTTATCCACATCAATTTCATTCTTAAAATCGCTTATAAACTTCGAACCAGTGCGGTATATTCCCATATCGTTTACATTGGACTCCAAACTCCATTCTGAGAGCGTACTAAGCATATCCACATCATTTTCATTCTTAAAATCATTTACACACTTTGAACCATTGCGTTATATTCCCATAGCGTTTACATCGGACTCCAAACTCCATCCTGAGAGCGTACTAAGCATATCCACATCATTTTCATTTTTAAAATCGCTTACAAAGTTTAAAATAATTGCGTTATACTATACGTATAAACAGATAATCCGCCTCAAATGCTGCGGTAGCGGTAACTTTGACGGACAGTAACATTGACAGCTGTTTGACATTTCAAAAATTTTATAGGAACGCCAGTAGCGGCCAACTCCATACATTTGTCGTATGGTCCCGTCGTTCTGACCTCCCATCCGTAGGTTGTTAGATAGCGCTGGTTATTAGTAAAATATCCTACGAATAGTTTTTTATAGGAACAGATAATGATTACGATTCGTACAAAAAGCTACAGTTCGTAAGCAAAACGACTCGTTTTTTGAATATAGGAACCGGGCATAAATCTTTTGTACTACCAAAATCACAAATACATAATCCTTGTTATAATTGGACCG
>NJDC01005417.1:0-22615 GCA_002245475.1 Calephelis virginiensis
AAAATTACGACAATCGGCGCACTCGCACATATCAGACATCGCCCCCTGGCACGCGCATCCCCCGGACGCGAAGCCATACCCGCGCGATCTCCCGCGTACCTAACGTGGATTCAACAGCCCCCCCCTATCTCACCGCTCTTACTAAGTCGTCACCCACGTTCGCTGATCGCTCCTGCTGGGCTTCCCCCCACGGGGTTCCACCTGGTAGGGCTGATCGCACGGGGTGACATGAAGAACTAGGGTGGTGCAAGGGGAGGTCCAAACCACCGGACTTGACCAATGGAAGAAATTCCACACCGAACGACCTGGCTGTTGTAACAGCCAGCGGTATAAACCAAGGCAGAGGGGCTAACGCCCCGGCACCTTTTTCCCTGCCTCCTTACGGGGGTAAGGCGACAGCTACGAGAGCGCGGCATAGTAGTCTGTGCCTGTAATAAACCAGACGCGGTCGAGTATTGATGTTGGATACTGCTTGAATGCTTGAATGTTGTCTTTTATCCCTTTTTATTTTGTGTTTGGTGGATTTTAAAAAGTTAAAAATTTCTTTTGTATTTTGTTAATTTAGTTTGTTTGACGTAGTATTTAATATTTTTTAGCGTATTACTCGATATTTCCGTTTTTTTACGATTAGTTTTTTCCTTATTTTTTTAAATACTATATGCGCCCCGCGGTTTCAGCCGCATAAGTCCCAATCCCGCGGGAACTCTAGGATAAACGGGACATCCAGACATACTCACAAACTTTCGCATTTATAATATTAGTAGATTTTTTATTCTTGCATAACCGAAGCGAAGCGAGGGCGGGCAATTAGTTTTAAAATAAAATGTGTCAACAAGAGATTGGACAAATTAAAACTAATAACTTGGTATATAATGATTCCAAAAAAAATTTTGTAATCACTTGAGTTCTTTATAAATCAGACTAGGTCATTTAAAAAAAAAACAGCCCGGTTCTACATACAGCATAAAATCTCATAATTTGTCTTCTCATAAAAAAACCATATTTTTCACACCAGTAGATGAACACGATATTATGAAGTCTATAAATAGTTTCAAAAATACAACAGCAACCGGCTATGATAATATAAGCACATCAATATTAAAGAATATTGCCAGTGTTATAGCAAAGCCTCTTTGTCATAAAATTAATTTATCATTTTTAGAAGGAAAATATCCAGATCGTTTAAAATAGTCTATTGTCAAGCTATTATTTAGAAAAAGGGATACTTGTGATATGAACAATTACTTATATGAACAATAACTTCGGTTTCCATAATTTCAAAGATTAAAAAAATGTATGACAAATTATACAGCTATTTACTTCATTTTACCTTATTAAAAAATAATCAGTATGGATTTGGAAAAGGCAGGTCTACAGTGTCCAGAACAAATCAAAGAAGTCTGCAGGCCATCTCCAGGACCCAAAGCCCCTCACATGGCCTGGCCACGCGACTTACAATCAATTGCACAACAGCTGATCACACAATCTAAAACTGCAAGCTAGCACCCCGAGTGCCGTCTTCGCCGCGGCTTACACGTGCCACGCACACAAACAATCTTTATGTATCCATTAACCATCACAACTCCAATAGCCATAGTAAATATTGTATTATTTTATATAAACTTGTCAGAGCACAATTAACCGTTGACTCTAATTTCCACGCGCCTATAATCTCACTATCCTAACAACTACTTTACTACTACGCCTCTCAGTTCGGCCAAGACTCTTTAAGCCGACATACGTGGGCTCTAGGGAGTTAGGGTCTTGACTACGCTATAGGGCTATTAATCCTATCTTCATATGTGCAGACTACCAGCCTGCACATATTGTGGTCCTTGGAGCCATTTTACATACTGACTGACAAATATTGTGGTCCTTTGAGTAAAAAAGGATAGAAAATTATTTGTAGGTGTTCTTTTAATTACATTATTATACTGGGCGCAAAGCTTACAACTTTGTCACCTGTATAATATTTTTACATACTGACTGACATAATAACTTACTCTACCAAAACTAAATAAACCTTTACGTTAATTTACTAAAAATTTAAAAAACAAACATTAAACTAAGTACATTTTTTACCTATAAATAAAAAATTCGTAAGTTTAACCAAACTAATTATAAATTATTAAAATAAATTAATTACAACCTAAGTAGTAACTGAATAAAAAAACTAGTACATAAAACTAATACATAAGTATAAATTAATATCGTTACCCCATTATGCCTAACGTTAGAACAAAAACTAAACAAACCGACGAAATGAGTACTTTGGAACTTCTATTACAACAAGAGTTGGGGCAAAAAATTCAAGCCATCCTGATAATTTCAAAAAACGATTCAGCTATAAGAAAAACCAAGACTTACGTTCAAGAACTTTTAAGAAAAAATCCGTGATTATTTTCAACGAGTAAGCGAAAATCACTCGGTTCTAGAGGCCAAAGGAGAACTCGTTACTCATGACTATTTTACGAAAAAATATTTTCAACAAGTTAAAGACATATTCCAAGAGGGAGTTCGGTACTTTGAGAATTTGAAAACTACTGTCAATACTTCTAAGCAAATAGAACAAAAATCACAATAATCCTATCCTCATATGTGCAGTTTGCCTGCCTGCACAACAGTATTTGAATGTTTTGATTTGGTTAAGAAACTAACTGAATCTCCTAATAGCAAAAAGTATCAACTTTTTGTATTTTAGATGTGTGCAAAGCGTTTGATATTGTATTACATAAAATTTTGTTAACACACCTTGAGATATATGGCGGCATTAGAGGTAAATAGTTAAATTGGTTTAGAAGCTATTTAGAAAATAGAAAACAGTGTGTTGAGATATCTAGACTAAGTGGGAACCACAAAAATGTCTGCACTTCAAATGATCTTTTGAATGACTGTGGTGTACCGCAAGGTAGCGTCTTAGGCCCTCTACTTTTTTAATTTACATAAAAGTTTTGCCTGATGTTATTAACCATTATTCTGTCTTATTTGCTAATGACACTACTCTTCTCATCACGTGTAAAATTAGAAGTGATTTAGTTTAAGAAACGACTGTAACTTGAAATAAAATGGCACAATAGTTACTTGGGCATAATCCTATAATAAATCTTTCATAAAAATCTTAAATTTGAATTTTAACAAAAAAAATTACACGTATTTTTAAATAATACTTCTATAGAGAATGTAGATTTTACCAAATTTTTAGGGATTAAAAAAGATAAATATTGCCAATGGAAATCACTCATTGACTCTCTTTGCAATAAAATTGACAGGTTTTTCTATATGTATTGAGAAGAATAAGAGAAGTAGCAGGCTTGAATTCATGTCTCTTTGCTTTTCATTGGTATATTTGTTCTGTTTTGCAATATGGTATTCTTATTTGGATAAATTCTGCAGATTTTACTAGAATATTTAGACTACAAAAGAAATGGTTACGAGCAATATGCAATGATAACCAATCACATTCAATCAAACCACCTTTTATGTGGCTTAAAATTTTACCTTCACCTTATTTGTATTTGTTTTCTGCGGATTTGTGGATCTCGAAAAAGCGTTGTACGTAAGGAACTTTGGGACATTTTGCCAGATTATGGGATAGTCGGGTCCCTGCTGCGTGCGGTACAGTCTATGTATTTAAACTGTAAAGCATGCGTGCGGGTGGATGGCAACATATCGCCTTGGTTTGATGTTAATATTGGCGTCAAGCAGGGTTGTGTGTTGTCAGCACGCTTGTTTATCTTATATTTGGACAAATGTCTTCAAAAGTTAAAATCATTGAATGTGGGAATGCATATGGGTGACCAAGTGGTGAACTGCCTGCTTTATGTAGATAATGCTGTACTTTTGGGCTCTACACCATCTGAGCTGCAAACACTGGTCACAGTTATGGAAGGAGATTGTAAAGAAAGGGGCTTACATTTGAATGCGATGAAAACCAAAATAATGGTGTTTGAAAGAGACGTAGCCAGAACGGATGTAAGAGTTTTGGTTGATGATGTAGTGCTGGAACAAGTGAATGAAATTGTATATCTTGGTTGTGCTTATAGCAGGGATGGAAGGTACACCGCGGATGTAGAGAGGAGACTGAGTGCAGGGAATAGTGTGAATGGAGCGTTGGGTAAACTATTCCAAAGCGAGGTTTTGAGTCAAAAAGCTAGACTCGCTTTGCATAATTCTGTGCTTATTCCAACGTTATTGTGTGGAAACGAGAGTTGGGTATGTCAGAAAGAGCATGAAAGTAGGATAAATGCGGTCGAAATGAGAGCACTACGGAAAATCTGTGGTGTAACGCTCTCTGACCGCATTCGTAACAGTGAGATCTGAGAAAGAGTGGGATTGAAAGAAAGTGTTGCTGTTAAAATGCGAAAGGGCATGCTCCGCTGGTTCGGTCATGTGGAAAGAATGACAGATGAAAGATTGACAAAGCAGATATACAATGCGAATGTGGATGGATGTAAGTACCGGGGAGACCAAGACAGGACATTTCACGATCAGATCAATCGGATATTATCCGAGAGTGGTTTCAAGAGACTCCGAAACCGGCGTGTTTGTATGAAAAGGGTTATGAATGTGAGGGAAGCAAGACAGGTTTGTCAGGATCGTGAGGTCTGGCACTCGATACTCTCTGCATACCCCGTAAGGGACTTGGCGTGAAGATATGTATGTATGTACCTTATTCGTATATTTTGGCGGTATGTGTATTTGAAAAAAAAACATTAACAATTGTTTAAAACACATGCTGAAATGTTGGGAATTTTATGTTTTAGCAAATTGAGAAATAGCATGTACCGAACTAAACACTTAACATTAAAAAAAATAGTGTTTACTGCAAGTCCGTTCGTATATATAACCAAATTCCTCATAATCTCAAAATCATTTCCATTTAAAAGATTTCGAAGGAAGGTATTTGACGTGTTGTTAAAAAAACATGTAATAGGTTCAAGGATTTTCTTGTAAGAAAGAATTTATAGTAAAATAATAATATTAAATAATAACCAAATAAAATTATAGATATGGTAGCCGAGGAGTTTGTTTCAGCATTTCTTCTCCTGTCTGGATAGGTTTGGAAACGGTAATAGTACAAGGCAGATAGGTTAAAGTCCTGGTTAGGTACCGAGTAGTTTGTTTTGCCGTTTCTTCTCCTGACTGGCTAGGTTTGGAAACGGTGGTAGTTTACGGTAGATAGGGTTTAATGTAATGATAGTTTTAAAATTTTTAATAATAAACAATTAAACTAGATATAAATAAAGCTTGAAAGTTAAAGTTTATGCAGTTGAATAATATTTAACTTTAAATTTTAAAATATTTGAACACCATCTGTTATGGAAAGGGCTATGGTCTGCTGCTTACAGGAATTCCACAAATCGGGATATTTTTAAAAGAAGATTGTTAACTGTGAAACAATGCAAAACTTTGGATAGTGCATTGTTCACTTCGACACACTAACCAAATTTTCTATTCACTTAAAATATAAGCGAAGTGTCATCCGCAAACAAAACAATGACGTGGATATCTCTTATGTAATAATGTTAGTCATTTACCTTATTATTTAAGAAACGTAAATGGACCAAGAATAGAGCCTTGTGGTATGCCTCGGCTTCACGCGGTTATGAAATATACATATAAACCTTCCTCTTTAATCACTATATTTACTACAAAAATGCCTTATTAAAATCCGTTGCGCAGTTTTAAAGATATAAGCATACAAAGGGACATATGAACAGAAGATTGTTTTATACCATGTAGTGATATATCGCAACCTTTATCTTTAAAGTATACTGCCATTTTTAACCATTGCGCTACTGCAAGATTGAGAATGAATGAAACATCTTTTATCTAAATTTTAATTGGTTCATTACTATTCATCAATAAATTGACCATTCCCATAGTTTTCAAAGGTAATCGGTGTCTTACTGGCAACACTTAAGGTGGGTACAGGTGGACTTATTACATTATACATTCAGCCACGTCTATAGTATTTGCTACAATTCTAACTTTAATAATATAAGCTCAATTTAATTAAAGAAACTATGGATGCCGGAGTTTATTTTGCCGTTTTTTTTTGACTGGCTAGTATTGGAAACTGTGGTAGTGTAAGTTAGGTGGCATTAAATTTAATCTGAACAGATAGACCAATTTCGCCATATTGTTTTATGGTGTTGGTTGCAAAAAAAAATATGAAAAACAATACTTTAAACACACAAACTGTAATCAGCAGTTAAAATTAAGCGATACAAAGTTTGCCAAGTTGGCTTGGTTGTAATAAATTATGTAGCTCATTAAAAATATAAACAAGCTATTTATTAAAAAATTAAGTAAGTGCTATAATTTAAACATGTCATGATTCCGAGGTGATCCCATATTAGTTTTATCGCAATCCGACAACTGTTAAGTTGCTTAAAGTTATAAATTGTAGCAACCTACGAGTCAGCGACAATTTTCATCGATCCGTTTGTTCGGTTTAGAATATGTTGAATGCTAGATGCATTGCAGATTAAAAAGTTGATGAATAAAAATTTGTAATACGAAAATCTTGGTACACCATTCAGTACACTGTTTTCTTTTCTATGACTTTGTCGTACCATAACTATGATATAACTAACTTGTTTAATTGTGTTTTCTCATTTTTACACCAACACTTTCTTTTATTCACACTCTAAGTTGCGAATGCGGTGAATGTGCATATGATCACATATTTTCGATAGAGATCTCATTTCAACTGCTTTTTTCCTAGTTATTTTACAGCTTTCTGTCTCGCTTTCAATAAAAGATATTTATTCAATAAAGAAAAGTTGGACTACGCTTAGAATTATGTAAAGTGAATCTTGCATCCTGATTTCCAAATCTTCGTACTGAAATGCATATTTAGCGCTCCATCCGAACTATTTCTTTTTTATTTGCGCTCAGCTTATAAAAATTTCAGAAATCAACAAGATTATAGAAAAAAAAATCACTCATTTTATGAACATACTTATTACATTATTATCGAATATTGTCATAACATTAAATATGGGAGAGTTGAAGTTTTTGTTGGTATTGGTCCGATTACCCTGAGTAGAATAAACCATTTTCATTTCCTATATGGCACCTAGAGGCAAGCAAAGGTCAAATTAGTAATTACGATCTGGACCGCTGGTAATAGAGTGCTGTGCTGCAATTGGCCCGGATAGAGATCCACCGTCTTACTTATTCCTGGCGCCATAATGACAGTGTCATGTTCAGATCCAGGGGGTAGGGACTGGCACCATTGGCCTAATAACCTGGGCACAGGATAGCGATGCACCTACTTACAACATTTATGGTATCACTTGCGGTCGTCTCTTTCCATCAGGAAAGCTGTGTGATTATTTGCTGTTTTATCACAAAAAAAGAAAACATTACATCTTAGTCTCTTAAGTAGTTTGTAGAACATTCGTTTATTCAAGCAGACAAGTGAAATTTTGTAGTCGCTGAAAATTTGAAATGATATAAGATTACGGCTCTTGTAAGGTAATTAATGTACAAATGTAATTATTCATGCCATTTAGACAACGCCTGTTTGTCTCTCGCTGCTCCACGGTTTTGTCATTGTCAATACAAAAATCTTAGCGTCTGGTGTTCAACACTTACTCCTCAATTTCACCTGGTTGATGAAATGATGGATGATGATGATGGGTATAATGTGTCACATATCCTGTTCCACCTTGTTTAGCAAATAATTAACAGATTAGCGTATAATAAATAACTCTTATAGCCTACACAAATATAAAAATATTTAAGTGCCAACTTAAAGTTTGCTATTGATCATTCTTGTAGTTACATTTTGCTTATGTACATAAATTTAAATCAATATTCTTTATATACATATATATATCGCCTCTGTGGTCTAGCGGTTCAGTTGTTGGATTTGACTGCATGAGGTCCCGGGTTCGAACCCCGGGTCGGGCAACAAAAAGAAAATTGGGTTTTTCCAATTTTCTAATAAAAAAAAATGTTGGTCGGGATTGGATATGTGCCCGGTTGGCGATAGGCTTGCCACCTATCACTTTGTGGGACTTAGTGTCTTCGGCTAGTCGTGGGTGCCCTGGTTGTGCCTTTTCCTACCCCTTCGGGGATATAGGCGTGAAAATGCTTTTTTTTATATAATTCTTTGTTCGTGTTTTTGTCACTGAACTCCTTCTAGACGACTATAGCGATTTTGATGAATTTTTTGTGTGTGTTCAAGGAGATTCGAGAATGGTTTAGATTCACAATTTGGTCCACTGGAAAATGTTTTTTAATTATTTTTTTATTTGTAAGTAGTCGCTGATTTTGGAATGTTTTACATATTTTGGTCCGACAGACTGCGCTACTATCGAAGCATTAATGTCAAGCCATATATGCAGTTTGCTGGGTCAGAATATATAAAAATCAATGCCCCGTCTCGTTGTAATTTTATAGCTCAAGAATGGGCTTACCTATCCAAACCAAATGTTTAGGCTTTGGTCGGACTATTTAGTAGATAGTTTATATGAAGTTTGCAAAAAATCGGTCAAGTGGTTCTTCATTTATCACATTTTTTGTAACAAATGAAGTCAATAAATGGCGGATCGTTTTGTTAAATGGGGATTGCGCTGTCATATTGAAACTTTTTTAAGTTGTTTTTTTTTTGTTTTGTTGTGTTATGTCATTCATGCGGTCATTTCTTCTACAACTTCAATACTCTACATTTCATTTTGGACGTGCTTCGATTAAAGCAAATTGTTGGCGATAATTATTGCTTTGTGTTTATTTTTTTAAATATAACGTTTAAAACGAGGCGTTGGATTAAGTTTTAAAATAGCTAGCAATTATTTTTTTTTGTTTGAATAAATTAATTTAATGTTCTGATATATATTTTTTAAATATTTCAGTTTATCTGTAGCGAAGCACTTACCCGGCCGCTAGTATAATATATAAATATCCCTGTACAAATTACATATTTTGATCCAACGCCGAAGTAAGCAAATGATGTGTTTGTGCTATGGGTGCTTAACAATGTTACATACGAATACATGAATGCCAGTATACATTTTATAAATGAGGCGCTTAAACGAGATTGTTGACAGATGTAAACGAGACTGCCGTTTCCTCTCCTATAAATTGACAATGGCAGTGTGAATGTCGGCCTAGATCGAGTGATTAATCAAAGTGAGGCGTTGTCCTTCATTGCGATTCCAGCAATTCCAGCTAGGTACGGCAACTAACGCTGAAACTGTTTTGTTTCCAATGAATTATGCTTGACATTTAAACTGATGTCACAACTTAATCACTCAGGTACATTCATACGCCTACAGTTAAATTAAGATCAACACTAACACAAACATAAATAAGTGTATTGTATTCTTTTGGCGAAACAGATCCAAATCAATGTTCTTAACTTTCTGTCTGTCTGTGTGATCGATATATCACAACAATATATTCCTTGTCGTGGCATATCGATTGTCATCCGCTTTTAGTGTTCGAGCTACTGGGGACGCTGCATGTTAGTCGATGTCGTGTTTCCTTCTCTAAGTGCCGGTAACACATAAAATATAACCTACTCAAACAAAAACTACACGTATCGATTCAAGCCCAAAGTAAGCAAAAAAAAATATTAGGCTTGTGTGACGGGTTTATCACTAACCTAACTATTGTGTAATACTAATACGCCGAAGTATTAAAAGAAACCGAATTAAACATAAATCAGACCCGAGTCTAGCGGTTGGTCGGTGGCGTGTACTCTTACTAACCAATGAGGCGGTTAAATATTATATACTCTTAATTTAATATACGAGTAACATTAAACATTTTCCGGGAATTCTTTATTGCTCAGCTGCAAAAACTATCCTTCGGCCCACGCGATAGATTATGACGTAAATATTATACACTGAAATCACATAAGAAAGTTTGGGAGTACAGTAAAATAAGCGAGCTTATCTCATGCAGAGAGAAAACCCGGCCTAGACAACCCTAGAGAAAACTTGAACATAAATTCATACCTTGATATGCACAAAGAGGTGTAGTAAACAGAAGCTACTTTTAAATTAGAAGACAAACGTAGTTTTATGTGGAATTAATATACAATAAACACTTCAATTACAATACATAAACTGATATTAATCGGTTATTCGTAGTTTTATAATTCAACAGAACAAACTGCTAGCAAAAATTTAGCACGAAAATAAAACTACGCAGCACGTAGGCCCTTGTATTACATATAAGATACTATTTGAGTTTAAGGATAAAGATATTAAACCACACTCGTTTAGTCACTAAATTGTTGAAAATTATTTAGTTGTTTATATTTCCAAATCCAAATCGCTAATGGAATATCGTGTTCGGAGTTGTTGTCGGTAAAATGTTACAGCAGGCTTACGGTGAACCGATTTTATCAAAAAATTGTGCTTATAAGCGGTACAAATCGTTCAGATGTGGATGCAGTCGAGATGTCAATCAATCAAATAATATTCATTCAACGTAGGTACACTTGTCGACGTCAAATCATAACATAATAGCAAACTATACAAAAACAATATTATTAAATTAAATCAAATAAAAGTATATATTACATCAATCACTAAAATATCTTAATTAGTTAATTGGTAATATAAAATAATCAAAACAAAACAATTATTATTAAAATCAATAAGGACATAGAATTACGACATAGACTAACAATAACAATTTTACAATATTAAGAGAATAAATAACCGAAAGATAAAAATAGGTTGTCATTGTTAATAATAACGGTCAATTTTGTACTACAGTTAATTATGTTTAAAAGTTTTTATCATCAACAAACTCTTGTATGGTGTAGTAGGCTTTCAGTCATAGCTGATGCTTCAGTTTTGTTTTGAATCTATGAAATGGTAACTCTAAAAAATCCTTCGGCATTTTATTATAGAAACGAACACACTGACATATAAATGATTTTTTAATTTTGCTAAGTCTCGAAACTGGTGAAACTAGCTTATTTCTGTTTCTGGTAGTATAACAATGAGTGTCGCAGTTTTTTCTAAATTAACTGATGTGTTTTTTTACATATAGGAAGTTTTCGAGAATAAACTGGGAGCTTAAAGTAAGGATGCCAATTTCTTTGAATTTATTTCGCAATGACTGCGTAGGTTCCATGTTGTAAATGAAGCGAATGGCCCTTTTTTGGAAAACAAAAACTATGTGATAGAAGATCTGCCTCACTCTGGTAGGTCATCAACGTCTACAACTGAAGTTAACATCGCTAAAGTGAAAGAAATTAGTGACTGAAAATCCTCATTTAACTTTGAGAACTTTGAGATAGAAAGCTGATGAACTCTTTGTATCTCACGAGTTGATCCTTGAATTTTCTTCGAAAACTCAATCGCATGAGAGTCGCTGTAGTAAATTCCGAGCCAACACTTATGAAACATATTGTAACAAGACGTGAGTTTACGAGCTTGACATTCAAACTAATCAACAAACTTCTGAGTAGCACCTTGTAACTAAACCGAAACCGAAAAAACCACACTAAACTCGTTCAAAAGTCAGCCATGTTGAGTGTTTTCTTTGACTGTCGTGGTGTTGTCCAAGCGGAATTCTTGCCAGAAAGTCAAATGGTAAATGAGGAACATTATTGAGCGATATGCGGCGTTTAAGACTGCAGATTTGACGAAACAGGCTCGAATTGTGGAAAAAAATCTTCGATTTTGCACCACGATGATGCTCCTTCTCACAAGGCCATCATAGTGAAATAATTTTTGACCAAACACACAAAAAGTACCATCGAACTATTGATCGATAGTACTTTTTGTGTGTTTGGTCATCATTCATCAGCCTACTTCTTTCTTTTTCCTAAACTAAAATTATCTATCTGTGGCATCCATTTTTAATCGGTATTCGGTAGAATACATAAAAGAGAACTTGCAACCGGGAACTTAATTCCAGACGCAGCATTTAAAAACGTTTGATGATTGGGTTATTGGTTGGTGTCAGTGTTTAGTTTCTGAAGGAACATACTTTGAAGGTGATAAAATAGTTTTTTTTTAATAACAAACAGTTTGTGTATGTATCAATGATTTTTTCCTGGTAATTTCTTGACATAGTATACTACTCTTCGCCTTAGTGGTCTAGTGACCCTTTGTTGGACTTAACTTCATGATCGAGATTCGAGATGCAAACGAAACTGGTTTCTCTATATCATCTTCTTTGATTGGTGACGAGGTCGCCGCTACTCTATACAGGGACGCATCCACTGTTAAAATTGTTCGTGAATCTGGGTTAAAACGAAGTAAGGTCTTAAGTCTTATCACCACGTAATATTTCTTTAAAAGTAGTGAATGCTTCCTCGTGGGAACTATCCTAGGCCCATTTCGTAATTGCATTAAAAGATTGTGTAAAGGGTGCAAAATACCAGAAGCGTTTTTTATTAATATTCTGTAGCCATTAACTAACCCTAAAAATTACTTTAATTGTGAAATGTTTTCAGGCCGCTTATCTGCTACCATAGCCTTAAATATATTGTTTATAATCAAATAAATTTTGGTCAATTAGGGATAATATATTAGAAAAACTGCCAAACGATGATCCTAACAAATTATTTAATTCGTTATTTAAATTAATTGACATCGAGCATAATTAAGTATTCATACACAGAAAACAATAAATATAAAAACAGGAGTGTTTCAGCAAGTGGGCAACAACCGGTATATTTAAATAAAATTAATAGAAGAAGGCGTTACTTTGCGGAAATCCATACTTAAATCTAAATAAAATTATTTAATTTGCAATTTTCCGCCAAAAAATGTATACGTATTATTGCGTAACAAAATAGATAAAATAGTGCGCTAAGAATGAATTGGACTTACCGGAAGCTAAAACTCCCAAATACATCCAGCCCCACACAATACACACCACTAAACTGTTTTAGTAGCACCAACAATACACATACTACTAAAAACTCCACACTCCACAAAGGTTGAGCAGATACTGGCGCGCGCGCTTGCGACTCGCTCTATTTATAAGGTTTCGCGAGTTCGCGTGCGGGTGTGCTTTAGTGAGTACGCGTGGTGGGGGTAGCACCGTTGTTGTTAAACATGTGTAGCAGGGGTGAATTAGTCAAATTTGTTTGTTCGTTTAACAGTGTAATTGAGTCTTCGTTATTACATTTACTAATTTCTAGTTGTTCTAGTATGTATGGGGCTGGATGTATTTGGGAGTTTTAGCTTCCGGTAAGTCCAATTCATTCTTAGCGCACTATTTTATCTGTTTTGTTACGCAATAATACGTATACATTTTTTGGCGGAAAATTGCAAATTAAATAATTTTATTTAGATTTAACCGGTATATTAATAAGTAGAAAACGGTTATTTGATTTACGTTATGAAAAATTATATAACCATAGTATTGAAATTAAAAACTCCCTCCCTCCGGGAAATCCCTCCGAGAAAAATTCAAAGAAATAAATATTTTAACCTTCAGTTCTCGATATATTTATGAGAATTTAATGTATGTTAACAAAAGTCTATGTATGTTTACAAAAAAATGTGATGTTCACGATAAAAATTCGAGAAATAAAAATAATCTAGCCGTATGCAAAACTTGTCTCCATAAAATTAGTAAATCTTTTTTGGGTCAATGTATACGTTTCTACAATCAGCTGCCCATTGATATTAGAGATCCACCTTTAAATAAGTTTAAAAAATGTGTGAAAGTAAAATTATGTAAGAAAGGCTACTATAAGGTATCAGAGTATTTGGAAGACGAAAATGCTTGGGGATAGAGGTTTCAATCTCCCACTGTTTTACTTTTTTTGTACCATTTGTTGTACTTTTTATTTAAGTTACAATTAGATTGTAATTTGTATTTTTTATAGTTTATATTGTAACTATTAGTATTGAAAAAAGACAAGCCCGCTGAGTTTCTTTCCCTGGATCTTCTCAGCGTGCCGCGATTTCGATCCGGTGGTAGATTATAAAAATGCCAACTCCCTCAAGTACCACTTTAATGGTTTAGGTACGTAAATAATTTTTTTTTGATTCTGATTTAGATTCTGATTAACAGGAATATTTATGTTATTTTGATATGTGATTGAAAACATGATATAAAAATGCTAAAAGCCTATTCTTTTCGACGGTATAAATGTTAGCAATCTTAATGATTGAAGCTCAACTACGTTGACTGTCAATTATCGTTAAAGTAAATCAAATTTGTAGCGAGGGCCTTTTATTCAAAAGCTTTCCTTTTAATTAAATTATTTTGTAAATGAAATGTTGCAACATGTTCAGTCTCCAACTGGATTCTTGACCCTTAACGGATGATTTTGTTTTTATTGCTTTTGATAAAATTAATTTTTGGATATATTTGATGTTGTAGAATTCCTTATATCCGTGTTCCTCGTTCAGTTTTCAGGCAACTGTGAACAATCAAAGTTTATTTTCCAGTTGAATCTAGTTTCACCTACGAGACGGACGTTTGTTTATGAAATGAAACAAAAATTATTTAACTACGGAACATGTATAGAATAAAATAGAATATATTTTTATTCACATTCACCTTACAAGAGGCATTTGTGACGAGTCTATATAATACTAAAACAACCACCGGATCGGAACGCGGCCACACACTGACAAGATCCGGCAAGAAACTCAGCGGCCTGTCTTTTTTTCCTTATTCTATACAAACTTATAATTATTACATCACACATCATTACTAGTAAGATATTGGTATAAAGTATCTTCACGCCCATATCCCCGAAGAGATAGGCAGAGGTACAACCAAGGCACCCACGACTAGCCGAAGACACTAAGTCCCACAATGTGATAGGTGGCAAGCCTATCGCCAACCGGGCACATTTCCAATCCCGACCAATATTTTTTTTTTAATTAGAAAATTGGAAAAATCCAATTTTCTTTATGTTGGCCGACCCGGGATTCGAACCCAGGACCTCATGCAGTCAAGTCCAACACCCGGACCGCTAGACCACAGAGGCGACATATTAATATAAGGAGCAATTATTCCAAAGCACTCTTATCCGACAGATATTCAGCAACGGTAGGGGTAACTATAACGTTTTAATTGTTTTTTTATACAATTTCACTTTTACACGTTTTTTAAATTTATTTAAAAAGGTGTTTGTTTTGGTCACTGAAGTTTACACAGGTCTTTTATAAAATCGGGAAATTTATTCTAAATTTCCCATTGGCCCATGAAAGAATGACTAACTCTGTGGAGACGGGACACATGCACAGCAAGATTGTTTTTACTCCTCGTATTTACATTTTGTATATCACAGTTTCTTTTAAATTAATATTATATTCTAATGTATGGTCATTAAATTTTCATAGACGTACTGGGAAGTAACAGTTAGAATAATAATTTCTTTGAATGTTTCTTTTAGGTAAACTCTTGGGCCTAAGTTATAAATTGCACGTATGGCCCTATTGTATTAATGTGAAATGTTACAAACTTGTGGAAACGTTGCGATCGCGCAATATATTCAATGCAAATAGCGCCGTGGACACTTCTTTGTACAGTTTAACAAGTAAATTTTCAGGCACTACTCCCGATAAGTCAGATAAAAACAAAGTAAAAAAAAATGATTACACGTATCGTCAAGGCATCATTAATAGACCTGGAGATCCATACAGAGTTACTACTTGATAAAATTGAATATTGAAAGAGTGAATAATCTAATTACTACTACAGTTTCTGATTTTAATTAAAATTTTCAAAAGAATTGATAAAATATATTAGAAACAAAGAGAGAAAAAGTGAAACACAGACGTCTTTTAGATGTAACAACAAACCTTTCTACATGCGATGTCAATAATCATAAGTGTGTATTTTATTTGGTACGTCAGTTTTAATCAGTTGTAAGAACTTAAAATTTTTCGTCAAAACAGATCAAAGTTGCCTTTCTGCAGTCGATTGCGGTTACGAATTCTCTCGGAATCGTCGATGTATTTGTTGAGGCTTATTGTGTCTTCGAAGTAACTAAGCTTACAGCAGTGTTTCCTTGTCGGAGTTACAGTATACAGTACGACACGCACGGCTAATGGAAACTTAATATGTTTGTAATAGCTTCGCTACGTATTCGCAAAGTCTTCCATGCTCAACCGCAGTATTCATTGGCCACAATAAATTGACATATTATAGATAAAATAACCAGAGATGTTAGCGTTTTTTTTTAAATAATACTAAATAATTCACTGTAGCTGTCATCGTTTCGTGTTATAATTCAACAAACTGAAAATATTTTTCAAATATATTCGAAGTGTTACTTTAACATTTTCCCCGTGTTGGTCCGGGCTCCTTTGTAGAATAAACCATCTGCCTTCCTTGCCAGGCAGCTCGTAAAAGGCGAGCATAGGCTCACCGTCACTAATACCGTGACATCTGACTAGGTGGTAGAACTTAGCAGCGACTCGCCCGGATTGGTACCATCGCCTTACCTATTTCTGCCGCCATAACGTCATGACGTATTCCGGTTCGGAGGGTAAGGTAGCCGGTAAACTTACTTTTGCTCGAGGCCTAACATCCCGGCCTCAGGTTGGCAACGCACCATTACCTTTACCTTTACCTTTGGTGTCTCTAGGCGGCGTGAATTTCTTCAGGAACATCAGGAAATCCGTCTGCTTGTTTGTCTTCCAATATCAAAAAAAAATATGTTGGAAGGTCATGAGCTAGTTTACCTATTTTCTAATATCTGTGGTCATGAGTGTCGTCGGTGCAACGTGTGGCGCATCCGCTTGTAACGTCGGAAAGTCATGAATAAAGTATAGTTGTGATATTGTGGTCATTAGTACATTTGGCGCCACAGGTGCATCGGAATTCTCGGAGCTAGTTTCTTATTGGTCCGTTTATCGTTGCCACGTGTATATAAACCCTAGCGCCGCCATATTGCGGCAGACATGTTTTGTGCACGTCTCTGAGTGCTTGGGCCACTGTCTAGTACGGAGGTCGCCACTAGTAATAGTCTCTCCCTGCCATAGGTTGCCAAAGAGACACTTCTAGGTCGCAATTGTTAATTCAAGTGGGATCTTGGGGCCCAGGATGTGGGTCGTCCGGGGGGTGCATTATTCGGTCGCCATTCACGCAGGAGGGGGGGTGGAGCCCACTTTTCCCCTTTGAATTTGGCGTAAACATGGATACCGTGACGTGCTTACATAGTGTTGTCATAGTATCAGGCTCACTCCAATGTTTATGATGGTTTGTTTAGTAACAAATAGGTGTACGCTATAGTTGTTTGTGCGTGATTGTGGTTATGTTTGTAAACAGTGTAGAGATATTATACCAGTGTAAAGAATTTATCGAAGTTCTAGGGGAGACTGGCGTGACTTTGAATTAATAGTAGTTCTCATTTTTAAACTTATTTAATGACTTGTACTTTAACATTATATAATATATATTATGCGGACTAATTATATTATAAATTTTAATATTAAGAACTGAGCATAAGCTACGAGCTACACTTAGGTGTTCACTCTCTCGATTCTTCCAGCAATATCACTCAAGAAAACCTGGCCGCTGCCAAAATCAGCTTTCAAACATGTTGGACAACTTTAACGGCCACCTTTTCTATACGTCACATCCGTTACAAATTATAGTGTCATATTGGTGTAGTTTTCAATCATATAATCATGACTTTCATGTCTTTTTAATACGGGCGACGTATGATGAACTTCTTACAATAATATTTCAATTAAATTTCAAGTCGCCTCTGTGGTCTAGCGGTCCGGGTGTTGGATTCGATTGCATTAGGTCCCGGGTTCGAATCCCGGGTCGGCCAACACAAAAAAAATTGGATTTTTCCAATTTTCTAATTAAAAAAATTTGGTTGGGATTGGAAATGTGCCACCTATCACATTGTGGGACTTAGTGTCTTCAGCTAGTCGTAGGTGCCTTGGTTGTACCGCTGCCTACCTCTTCGAGGATATGGGCGTGAAGATACTTGCTTACTTACTTACTTACTAATATTTCAATTATATTTCAATTATTCCATATAAAGCAAGTTAATGATTTTAGCCTTTATCTAAACATTTTATACATTTTAGTGTTGACGTAAACATTAAAGTTAACCATAGTTTAAGAAACAAATTTCGTTTCCGGTTACATATATTAACGAGTGTTACTACTCTTGAAGTGTTGCTACTTTACTCAATATCTGATCGCGTTGTTATTTGTTGAGAAATGAAATTACTTTTTATTATTTTTGATAACTCTAATAAACTTTATAACAAAGCTTGTATATTAAACAATAATAAATAGTTTCGAGCTCGTACAATCAATAATTTAACGATAAATATACGAATCACTACACCAGGTACTAATATTTATAGCGACACAATATTAATTGTAGCGTCATACATCTGGCCACGGACTCGCAATGTTACAACAGCTATGCAAGCCAGTCTTCGCTGCGTGGTCACATTAGTCGCACCCATACCTGGGGAGTTGTATCGATAACAATACTAACAGTTTGCCTATTGCTATATTTCATTTCCTTAAATCCATAGATTCACGATACTGTTTTTTATTAAACATGTGCCCGAACACCCATATCTTCTGGTCTAGAGTTATATAAACAATAGCAGTCAGATAATGCTTCCTCGCCATACCATAATAAAGTTATGTAACCATCACACAGTAAACACATAACCAAACATTATATGAATGAAGAAAATTGTAGAAGTATTACATTTTTGTAACAACTTATTTAACTACATACTTTTTATTTTAGATGTGCCAGGGGGCTCAGGAGAGCCAATCAGTCAGCCAGCCCGCCAAAACGCGGGAAGCGAAGCAATACCTAATTATCTTTTCTCAAAGCGTTCCGTTGTTTGTTTTAAATGAAAATTCTTTATGCCAAATAAAAACATTTTCATAGTGCGAGCCATACAAGATCATAATATCATATTGGCAACATTTTACACGAAATTGTTTTTAATGGGATAATTAATATATTTCTTTAACCCACCTTTTGCAAATGCAAAACATCAACAGTCTGTATACAAATATGTACAAAAGTAAATGTACCCGCAAATTCGTCTATGACTGTCTGTAGTCAACGCTAACCCGATTTAATTAGTAGATTGAAATAATTGGTTTTTAAATAATTGATTGGAATTGGTAGATCATATCAAATATGTATTGCTTTTAATTTATCACAAAGACCGAGATCTAGCTTTGATAATTGCTAACTTTCTTTCTCTACATTTGATATTTAATATATTGATTTTCGTCATTTAATACTGAGTACTGTTACACCTGCAATTTCTAAGCTACAAAAGTTTTGACTTGGAAAAAATTATCGGACGATTTCCAAAGCACTTACTACAAAAAATCTCCTCTCTTACGGGAGCACCTTGTGTAAACGGAATAAAAAGTAGTAAAAGTATATAGCTTCCCTCGAAATATAGAGTCTGTACCTGCCAAAATTCGTTTCGATCAGTTTAAAAGATTTGTCGTAAATCGCTATTTACCGCTGTCGAGAAACAGACAGATAAACAGTGATAATTCTAAAAATGCTGAAAATGTATTCTGCTGCAGATTATTAGTCACCTGCGCCTATTTTTTTTAAATATCTTCAATGTTCAGAATTCGCTCTTTTACAGCTTATTTATTTATATGTATTGATATAATACGAGAACATAAAATTACAATGTGATATTTTATTTTGTAGTGGCAATTGTTCGAGAGAAATCTATTCCTCTAGTATGAGCTTCTCATATTTTTTTATGATAATTGAAGACAAATAAGCAAACGGATTTCCTTATGTTAAGAAATTCACGCCGTCTAGAGACATCAAAGGTGGTAATGGTGCGTTGCCAACCTGAGACCGGGATGTTAGGCCTGAGCAAAAGTAAATTTACCTTACCCTCTGCACTGGAACCCGTTCACGGCAAGCGTTGACATTATGGCGGAAGGAATAGATAAGGCTGTTACCAATCCGGAAGAGTCGCTACAAAACTCTACCACCTAGTGGGATGTCACGGCGTTAGTGACGGTAAGCCTATGCTCGCCTTTTACAAGCTGCCTGACAGGAAGGCAGATGGTCTATTCTACAAAGGAGCCCGGACCAACACGAAAACATTTTCTGTACTGTAGAGTGTCAGATCAATATATTATGCTTTTGATTTTAAACTTAAATCGTTGCGTATTATTAAATAAAACGTGACCACGGCCTATGCAACTAGGCCGAAATATCGACAAATAAAATAAAAAGAGATCGTGAGTATTCCGTGTGAATAATTAAAAATGTTAATATTATGCTTTGTTCTAACGGACGAGCGTTTAATGTCATTTAAGAAAAAATGGAAGTGCTCAGTCCAGTTAATGATATTACGTCCATAGTTATTTCACCCAAGTCAGAAATATCCAGACATAGACTAAAGTAACGAATGGGTTAAACACATTTAGACGTTAGATCGACAACACAAATTTTCAAATAAATGTCTCTATTGTTTACAGTACATGTCACTTTAAGTACGGCTTTAAATTTCTTGTACTTACCAAAATATTCAAACGTATTTGTAGCGAGCCAAGTATTTCAATTTATATTAAAATTCAAACTTAACTCGATACGCTCGATGCAACGGTGAAGTGCACTTCAAGGAACTTATTTTGACAACAGTGTGCAAATGTAAGATGAATGTTTTCTGTTTCGCACCTTCGCATAATGTTTCCTTTCCATTATCTCAATTAATTTCGTTATCATTATTATTTATTTTAATTTTTCTGCATATTTATAATCATTCTAATATAAGCAATCTAATAATAAATCAAAAAAATGTAGATAAGTTTTATAATTGACTTTTATCTTTACCTTTTAGTAAAATTCTTGCTTGTGCTAACTTTGAAGAAGCGTTTAATGAATTCCATGATATTTTAATGCTTTTTTTTATAAATTATTTTTTACGAAATTTAAATTAAGGTTTCAAATAAGCTAAAAACAAATGGAAATGGCTGTCCAAAGGTATTTAAAGTGTTGCAAAGTGAAACGTCACTTATATTTAAATTATCGGTATTCCCAGACTAACAAAAAGAATAGTAAAATTAGTTACATGCGTTATAAGAATGTACTAACCAAATTTATAATAGAATCTCAGAAGCACGTATCGTAAACATTTATTAAACAGTCTTCTGATAAAGGCAAAGCATTTTGGGATTTAATTAGAAGTTCTTTTCAAAGTAAAATACTTGAAGAAGAAATTAAAAAATAAATAAATAACTTAGTCTGTACTTATGCTCAAACAATTTGTAACTATTTTAATGAGTTTTTTATAAATAAGACCAAATCTTGTAATAAAAACTAGACTACAGAACACAAACTACTACAAAACAATTTTTATTTATAAATCGTTTAATCATAACAAAATTATATTTTTGACACCAGTAGATGAACGTGATAAAAATAATCCACATTCTGTATTTTGAGATATGAGCAAAGCGTTCAATTTTGTATTACATGAAATATTGTTAACAAAACTTGAAAGTAATGGCAGTAAAGGTAAAAACCATTAGATTGGTTTAAACGCTATTTAGAAAAAAGAAAGCGTTGTGTCGAGATAAAAATAAGTGTGAACCGCAGAAAACGCTATATCTCTGCCTAATAATATCTATATCTATATATTAGAGCCATTACTTCTTTTAATTTACATAAATCATTTGCCTGAAGCTGTCAATCATGATTCCATTTTATTTGCTGATGATACAACCCTCATTAAGTGCAAAAACAAAAATGACCTAGTTACAGAAACAACTAAAACTTTGAACCTCGCTTGACCGCCTCGTTGATCTAGTGGCTAGAGTACACGCCTAACTGCGCAGACCAACCGCGAGGCTCGGGTTCGTTGACTAACACCTATAACACAAGCATATAATTTTCTTATTTTCGGGTTAGATTCAATTTGTGTAACTTGTCCAGAGATATTTATTTATTTACAATTTATTTATTTTTAACAAATTGTGCAGAATGGTTAAATGATAATATTCTTAAATTAAATGTCACAAAAACAACATACATATCTTCACGCCAAGTCCCTTACGGGGTAGGCAGAGAGTATCGAGTGCCAGACCTCACGATCCTGACAAACCTGTCTTGCTTCCTTCACATTCATAACCCTTTTCATACAAACACGCCGGTTTCGGAGACTCTTGACACCACCCTCGGATAATATCCGATTGATCTGATCGTGAAATGTCAGCCTTGGTCTCCCCGGGTACCTACATCCATCCACATTCGCATTGTATATCTGCTTTGTCAATCTTTCATCTGTCATTCTTTCCACATGACCGAATTAGCGGAGCATTCTCTTTCGCATTTTAACACCAACATTTTCTTTCAATCCCACTCTTTCTCGGATCTCGCTGTTACGAATGCGGTCAGCGAGCGTTACACCACAGATTTTCCGTAGTGCTCTTATTTCGACCGCATTTATCCTACTTTCATGCTCTTTCTGACATACCCAACTCTCACTTTCATATAATAACGTTGGAATAAGCACAGAATTATGCAAAGCGAGTCTAGCTTTTTGACTCCAAACGTCGATTTGGAATAGCTTACCCAACGCTCCATTCACACTATTCCCTGCACTCACTCTTCTCTCTACATCCGCGGTGTACCTTCCATTCCTGCTAAAAACACAACTAAGATATACAATTTCAT
>NJDC01005417.1:30513-57616 GCA_002245475.1 Calephelis virginiensis
TTTATAAAAGTGCCACTGTGGGATTGAGGCTGCCTGTGTTGTTGCGCGTATAACTAAATAAATAAATGTAATGTAATACAATTTATTTGCATGCACGTATGTATATATGTATGTGTGGGTGTGTATGATTAAATGTATGTATATATAGTTTCATTAAATTCGACACTTGTTTAATTGTTATTGGAAGGATCTGGATTTATACAAAATTAAAAATGTAATGTCTCTTTAAATGGTTATTTTAAAAATGATACTGCACTATTGTATTGGGTTAGCCTGTAAGAATAGTGTATTGAATGCAATTAATAAAATAAATAAATAAAAAATATTTTCTGTGCATCGGTTTGTCCTATGTACATCTTCTGGATATAGTGGCGTGCTGTGAAGTTGCGGAGAAATGAAAACTTCATTTTGACCGCTTAATATTTAGGTTGTTTATTATTAATATATAGAGTCCACTATGTGATATGCTAAACGGAATGTCATTAATCAAACGCTAATGTAATAATTTGTGTGCCGGTGTGGAGCACGCTGCAGGTGTCGCCGGCGGTGGGCGCGGGATGTCCACGTAATTGAGCTTCAAATGGCTGATGTGTTAGGGACGCTGGCCTTATATATACTTCGGTGACTGTTTCGTGTCAAGTTTGCATGCGACATAGCGTCGTGGAAAAGTTTATTTGTTTAAAAACATGGTTTTTCTTTTATAACTTCTATTGTAAGTTCCATACACGAGTGAACTATCTGGCTCAATGTACACTGTACACTGTAGTAAAGCCATACAGTTTCCGATAAATTGAATGTAATATGCACTTATTACACGCACTCTTACTAACTTCAATTTCACGTTGAACCCGTAGCCTTCGAATAGTCAGAGCGATACAAGATGCCTTAATACTTTTACCAAAGAAAAAGCGATCCGTTGTTGAACTTGATTTCAAGAGGTCATAGATTTGAACCTTGAGTCGGGCAACCAAAACACGTATTTTTTATATTTTATAATAACAAAAATGATACCTGGCAGAGAATAGGAGCCTCGGTTTGCGATACTACCTATCACATTGTGAGACTTAGTATCTTCGCCTCGTCGCGAATGCTCAGGTTGTAGTTCTGCCTACCTTTTCAGGGATACGGGCATTAAGAGACTTTTTACATTAACAAAATTTGACTTTGTGTTCAAAAGTTTACTCTTAAATTTCCCAATTGTTTTCATACTTATCAGACTAGACTCATTTTGTTTATGATAATTTAGAGTATGTATGTACCTATAGAAAATTGTGTCACTTGTGTTTGCGTGTGAAGTTTACTGTTAAACTTAGTTTAAAATTGTGTATCCAGTAAACTGTTGTGTCACTAATTTGCAGTGAATTTTGGATTTGATGGGTCTTCACATGACTAGCAATGCGCTTGCTAGCGCATTCGTTATCGACGTGAATTCTTCAAACGAAAATATTAATACTTACTTGGATCGGCGGGCATTGCTGCCAAAACGTAAGGGAACGAAGAATGATGGTATTGGGGACTGTGAATTGGCTGATGGAGTGACTTTTTGGATAAAAATGAAAAACACAACGTGAATGCAACTGAGGTGAATAATTTAATGAAAAAATATATCCTACCTACATAAAATTTGAAGTAAACAATTCGAGCGCTCGTTGCTCCTAAGCGACTATAAGGCGCAAACATGCCCCCGGGTGGTGAAAACACTGTTTTCCCCCAGACTCTGATTCTACTGGTAACGGGCAAATCTTGCTGAAAGACGAATGACACCATTCGCTGTCCGGATGTCTGCAACACGTGCGATGCCGTCAGCTCCAGGGTAGAGTGACACTATTCTTCTCAATCTCCACTTAAGTGGCGGTAAATTATCTTCCTTCACTACAACCAAAGTGTTCAACTTCAGACTATCTTTGCAAGTTCGCCATTTTACTCGATGTTGCAATTCTACAATATATTTCTTGCTTCACCTTGACCAGAAATGCTGTCGAAGCTGTTCGATTCGTTGAAAGCGGCAAAGATAGTTCGTTTTTGCAGATCGATAGTCTGGCTGTGGAAGACCTATCATGAAGGCCTCCCTGTGATGAAGTAACCAGGTGTCAGCGGTGTGCAATGTTCAGGATTGGAAGAGAGTGGAGTCAGCGGTCTGGAGTTTAATATTATCTCAATTTGGATTAACGTGGTATTCAGCTCTTCGTGTGTTAAATTACAATTTCTCAACACTCTCAAATTTAGTGGAATGGACTCCTACTTCCCAGAGATAACCTGTGTGAGGGCTATACGCTGGAATAAAATGGAAGTTGATACCTTTCACCTAAGGAGTCGCAGTTGTGCTTTAAAAACTTCGATATTTCATTGCTAGCGCCAACAAATGAGGTACCGTTGTCAGAGAAGATATTAAGAGGTTTGCCTCTCCGCGATATAAACCAACGTAGGGCCATTAGAAAACTAGAGCTGGATAAATCTCCCACCAATTCCAAATTTATTGCCTTGGTCGAAAAGCAGGTAAAGATTGCTATATAATTTTTTACCAGTCTACATCCTCGACCTTGACGACTAGCACACATAATAGGACCTGTATAATCTGTGCCTACGTTTTGAAATGGGAGCCCGCCTGGTATAATTCTCTGCCGAGGTAAATTTCCCATTAAAGGTGTAACAATTTTTTCTGCCAACCTGCTACACAGGATACACTGCCGGTAGCAAGATCTTGCCAAGTTTCGACCACCAATGGGCCAGTATCTCTCTCTAATAGAAGCAAGGAGCAACTGTGGACCAGCATGCATTAGTTTTCGATGCTCGTAATTAAATAACAATTTACTAAAAATGTGAGTGGACTGTATAAGAATAGGATATTTTTTATTGTAATCATAATCAGAATTTGCAATACGGCCTCCGACACGCACTATTTTGTTTTCGTCTATGTACACGTTAAACTTTATAACAGGTCTTTTTTTGGCAAATCTTTATTGTTACATAGTAACGTTTACTCAGGAAAAGACTCTGCTTGGCATAAAGTGATCAATAAATTAAGTGCCCTTTTTAAGGCAGCTTCAGCTAAAAATTTAATATATACTGTTCGTTTTCTACAACGATCAATCCACCGAAAAGCATATGCTACAGCTCGAACTAACGGCGAAAAATTTAAAAAGCGGGTAAAATCTACAATTTCTTTAGCCTTTGTAGTATCCGCTGTATTATTGATTAATGAAATCTCTGATCGGGTTTCTGGTAATTTTTCAACATATTTGGGTTGAGAAGGTATAGGCAACGGTTCTTGGCTTAAAAAGTCCGGACCGGCCCACCACAACTTTGAAATTTGCAGAGCACTAATATCCATGCCACGAGATAGTAGGTCTGCAGGATTAATTCCAGTTGGGACGTGTTTCCACGTACAATTGCCTGCCTTTTCCAAAATTTCAGCAACGTGATTTCGCACAAATGGCTGAAGTTTAGAAGGAAGCATCTGCAACCATCCCAACACAATAGTGGAATCAGTCCAGAGGTAAGCTTCATTAAAAGTAAGCCGCAGTGAATTTACCACCTTCTCGAAAAGGCGAGTTCCTGCCAGGGCTCCGCATAGTTCTAACCTTGGAATGGTCGTAGGTTTAATTGGTGCTACGCGATTCTTTGCTAACAATAGACGAACTACAACATCTCTGTTATGGCTGACACTTCTGATATACGCGCAAGGTCCGTACGCGAGTTCCGATACGTCTGTAAATATGTGTAACTGTACAACATTAGGTGAGTCACAAACTACTATGCGCGGAAGTCGAATAACATTAAGCAGTGGTAATGTCTTTAAGATTTCGTTTCAACGTTTATGTACGTCTGGGGTTAATGGTTCATCCCAGGACACTTTTTGTAGCCACAATTTTTGGAGTATCATTTTCATGTTTACTATACTAGGAGCTAGTAAGCCCAATGGGTCAAATATTTGTGTAATGGCAGAGAGTACATCACGCTTAGTATAACCATTGGGAAGTAAAACACCTATCGGAAAACAGAGTTCGCCTGAATCTGCATGCCAACCAAGACCTAAAAGCTTGCTTGACTCATGAGATCCGATATTTAAATTCAAAAGTATAGCAGTACTTAATAGAAGAAGGCGTTACTTTGCGGAAATCCATATTTAAATCTAAATAAAATTATTTAATTTGCAATAAGTAATTTTTGGCGGAAAATTGCAAATTAAATAATTTTATTTAGATTTATAGCAGTACTGTCAGACATCAAGTGAGGCTCATTAGATTGCCATTTTACGTAATGGTATACCAGCAGACGCAAGTACATTTGTTAATTCCTTTCGTATATTCATGACCTCATTTATATCATCCCCACCAGTCAATTAATCGTCGACACAAAAGTCGTGCTGAATGATTTCGCTAATTTTATCATTACCAGATTCAAGACCTAACTGTTTTAAAAGCATCTAGTGGCAAGAAATGGAGCACTAGCTGTACCATATTCAACTGAAAGGTTTGTCATGTGGCTGATCTCGCCAGAGTATTTTTTGTAAATTCAGGTCATTGAGATGGACCACAATTTGTCTATACATTTTTTCGACGTCGGCAGACAAAATATATTTGTGCTGACGAAATCGAAGTAGAAAAGATAGTAAATCATCTTGAACTGTCGATCCAACCATCTGAATATCATTAAGAGAAATTCCCGACGTTGTCGGACAACTTGCATTGAAACCCACTCTTAACTTCGTTGTAGTACTTTGATCACGACGGATTTCATGATGCGGAATAAAATATGACGAACCACCTGAATCTGGCTGGCGACTTTCAGACATATGACCCAAAGATTTATACTCTTTCATAAAATCATAATACATTTGACTTATATCGGGCTTCATTTTAAGTGGACGCTCTAGTGACAGATAACACTGATTAGCCTTTTGATATGATTCGCCTAAGATATTAGCGTTATTTTTTAAAGGAATGCAAACACAAAACCGGCCGTCACTAGACGAGTGATATTAGTTATAAAGTGATCTTCGCAAATTCTCTTTTCAGGAGAGTAATGACATAAAGTCTGTGTATTTACTTCCTCTATCTGCCAAAATTGCGTCAAATCAATTCCACACTCTTTTGTGTGGTCAAGTGTATCTGAGAATTTTACAAAATTACATCTAAGATTGTTAGAATACAATTATACAGAGATAGGAAAAACTGGGCCTGAAATAATATAGCCTATAGGTTTTTTGTTGCCTAATTGTAATCGTTGTGACCCTAACAAATCCCAGAAGAGATCAGGCCAAGAAGAATATCAATTTCAGCTGGCTTATAAAACGTAGGGTCTGCTAAACAGATGTCTGATGGCAATTTCAGGTCTCTAATGTTCTCACGATTGGGTATACTATTAGTAATTGACGGTAAAACAAAACAATGAAAGTCGAAAACAAATTGGTCATCTAAAGACTTCATTTGTACTAGACAAGTTTTACTTACTATAAATTTTAAAGAAAGAAAAAATTTCGCCCCAGACAGGATTTGAACCTGTAACCTTTCGTCTCAAGCCGACGAATGCTCTAACCAATTGAGCTACTGAGGATTCAAGTCCCGTGGTGAAATTTTTAATTGCTTTCTAACCCGTTAACGCCGGTAGTTATGTCCTATAGATACACAATTGTGAGTACCAAATGAGTTCATCATTACAGATGAAATTCACATTTTTGAATGGCCATAACTTTCATTTCTCGCAACATATTTTTATTTTAGCACTTGCCCTGTGCTTGGGATAAATTTTCTATAAATTTTAAAGAAAGAAAAAATTTCGCCCCAGACAGGATTTGAACCTGTAACCTTTCGTCTCAAGCCGACGAATGCTCTAACCAATTGAGCTACTAATTTTACTTACGTGTGAGGTCACGTAGTTGATACCCAATATGGATTTATTTATTTCATGAGGTTTTAATTTTAATTGTGAAAACATTATTTCCTTCAACAAGCATGAAGTGCTTCCACTGTCAAGAACCGCTCGTACTACATGTTCACGATTTTCGCTATCGTATAATTTAACAAGTGCAATTGACAACAGAACATTAACAGGCTTATTCATAAACGTTGTTTAACTTTTAATCACCAATTTAAATAATGTTTAAAATTTTTTTTATTCATAAACGCTATTTAGAGTTAATCATTTGTTTAAATATACTCTTAAATAGCTGTCACTTTAAACAACCTCGAACCCTTGTTTAAAACCTTAATCAACAAATGGCTGACTGAATTTCAAACAGCTGATTTTATATGCAATGACAAAATGCAACAAATAGCCATTTACTATGGCTTATTTGTGTATTCTTATGAATTTTCTATAATACACGCATTGCAATATTTTGATTTCGTTGAAGTTTGGACAAGTTTAGGCGGGATATGTTGGATTTTGGAACAATATAGGACTAAGTATAATAACATGTTTTATTATGGAGATGGCCAATGACTCCTATGAAGAAACGAATGGTTTTCCAGAGAATTCTTTTATGATATTGGAAGCAAAAAAGTAGACAGATTTTCTGATGGTGAGAATTTCACGCCGCCTAGGGACACCAAAGGTGGCAATGGTGAGTTTCCAACCTGAGGTTGGGATATTAAGCCCCGAGCAAAAGTAATTTTACCGGCTACTTTATTCTACGAAACGGAACAATTCAATAGCAAGCGCTGATATTATGGCGGCAGGAATAGGTAAGGCGGTGGTGCCAATCCTGGTGAGTCACTTGCGAAACTCACCTTCTAGTCAGTTGTCACGGTAATAGTGACAGTAAGCCTATGCTCGCTTTTTACGCGCTGTCTAACAGGTAGGTAGATGGTCTATTCTAACTCGAACCAACACGGGGAAAAATATTACAGAAATGACATCATTTTATATTTAGCTTAGTAACATAATGAAGATGCATTAAAAAACATTATTTTTGAAATGCAGTGTATCAGTTCAAACGTTTTGTGACTATGTTGCATCAAATTTTGTTTACTCTAATAAATTTACTTTTATTGTAATACAATACGAGTAGTACTGAACTTCGGCATCACATTTTTTCAAAAACGCCAACAAGTTACATAGCCCAGGCCCAGCCAATGCCCAGCGTATTAGCACCTGCCTGTTAGTTATAGACAGGGAATATAAATACTCTTTACGAAGAGGTTATAGATGTCCGACACCGTATTCAGAAACAACGATGTTGACAACGGATGACAATTGTTTAATTCACTTTTAGCAAAAGAAACACGCATACAGCCACATTTCTACCAAAACCTACCAAATTAAACAGTATTTAACTAAGCATTGTCAAAATGTACTTTATGAATAACAAATTTTTAAACAATGTTTAAGGCTTAATCAAATGATAAGTTAAAAAATGTTTAGGAGGTTATTTAACTATTTTTTTATGAATAAGGCAGTAAGTTGCTCTGAGGAAGTCACATTGGCCGATAAAGAGCACGCAGTGTGTTCATTATTCAAACCAGATAACGATGATGATGATGGAAAAGATATGTGCGTACTAACATTATCATTTTGGGTGTCAGATATAGGTTTAGGTTCAGCTACATGTATAAGACTATTGTGGCGACGTTTACAGATCTTACAACCAGCCTTTTTACAATGATTTGCATAATGACCTGATTTAAAACAATTGAAACATACTTTAAAACTAGGCATTAGCTTAAGTTGGGCTTCATTACTTAGAGAGAGAAACTGTGCGCAATTCGAAAGTATGTGGTCACCTTTACATTTTGGACATAATTAACATGGTAAGTCCGTATTAAATTTATTGTGTTGTGCAGATACCATACTCTTGAATTTATGATTTGGTTTTGTGGGATTGTTTTGAGAAAGTTCTAAAGTTTCTAACAAATCGGCACGATTTTGAAGAAATTTAGGAAATTCGCTGAATTTGTTTAAGTTTTCTTTACTTGAAATACTTTTGTACTCCTCCCACTGACGGTAAGTTTTTTGGTCTAGTTTTTTGGTAACTATATATATTAATAGAGTATCCCAGTATTTTACAGGTTCACCAAGAGCCTCTAAGGCACACAAATTATTTTCTAACTGGTCAATTAGTCGCTTTAGAAGCGCCGATGATTCCCTAGTAACAGTGTCAACATTAAACAAGGCGATAACGTGATTCTGTATTAATAATCTTTTATTATTGTAACTTTTGCACAAAGTTTGCCATGCTCCAGGATAATTACTAGCAAAAAACTCGGTAGATTGAATTACCAAGGCAACTGATGACTCCAAAAAGGCGCGCAAATAATGAAATTTATTTATGTCATCTATGTTGTCATTTGAGTGTATGAGACTAGTAAAAGTGTCGCGAAACTCTAACCAATTTTTGTATGACCCATTAAATTTTGGAAGCTGGATAGTTGGTAGTTTAATAAGCTGTTGTTTGTTGCTAACGAACTTTGTTCAATGTGGAATCGCTCATTTAACGAACTAAGCATATTTTGTGCAGTAGCCAAGGCCTTATAGTACTGATTTTCGAAACCCGCACGAGCAGCGAACTGAGCATCAACATCATCAACAATACATTCCAGTTGTAACTGTACCTCATCAAAACGTTGATACAATAATTCTATTTTCCCTAAACGTAACTGCAACTCCTTGGCATCAGCAAAAGACAATGGAAGATTCAACTCCTTGCAGTAATTCACAAAAATTGTAATTTGACCCTTAAAACTGCTTCTTTTCTTATTAAGATCTTTAACTTGATCGGCGGAACTCATTCTGGGAAGCAGGTGAAGTCACGTTCCTGGAATTTATATAAAGCAAACTTAAACAACAGTAAAAAAATATACAGTACACCTACATCAAACATCTACCTAACATTACAACTTTTTTCTACAAATATATTTTAAATTTAGTCCGCTAACATTATACCACAATATGTGAATACCTTTATAATTACTTTACTTTGTTTAAAGCTATATAATGATATAATTACTAAAACAATTACTGTATTTATAAATATCTTTTTTATGTGACAAACATGCAGGTAAGAATGAAATAAGCTAATGTGTGATTTTATACAACAAAGTGATTAAGTAGGTATACAAAACCTTTTTCATGTGATCTTCTACCTATAAGTTATAGTAACACAATTTGTATTTATTTAATATAGTTATGATTCATAGCCCAGATAATAGCACTTGATTCTAACAGTTATCAAATAATTAATACAACAACAACAAACAATAAAACAGACATACAAATTAAAACAAGTATATAATATTAATGACCAACTGATTGTTTACACAAAATATGATTGTAATAAAATGAAATAATGCAGCTTCCCGCTAACTGTACTTTTAATTCATACGATTTCAACTTCAAAACAAGTAAACAAGTCGGTCGCTGCGCAATCGATACGTTATAACAATAATAATTGTTAAGAATACATATAAAACAATAATTGGTATTTACTGACCTGATAAACAGCTTTAGTTCTTAATAATTAATACCTGTAAGAGTGCTGGGTTCGTTTAAATAACTAATCTAGACATTACACCTCACTATTGTACCACGTTATCACTCCAACCGGTTGATTTGTATATTTTCTTAAATCCAGGGTTTTTCGGTTTTATAACGCTTATCCTTGATAATCGTATATCCGACTCGTATTTAGGACCATGTTGGGGACTGTGAATTGGCCGATGGAGTGACTTTTTGGATAAAAATGAAAAGCACAACGTGAATGCAACTGAGGTGTATAATTGAATGAAAAAATATATCTTACCTACATAAAATTTGAAGTTAACAATTCGAGCGCTCGTTGCTCCTAAGCGACTATAAGGCGCAAACGGATGGTATATTCTTATTAATTGAGAAATTTTCTGATGAAATAAATGAGAAGTTAAACTCTATAAGTACAGATCTTTGTAACAATATTTCAAAAATCCAGGACGATATTAATAGTGTCATAAAAAAGGACTTAGAAACCATCAAGGCCGATATACTAATTATTAACAAAGATCAATCGCAGATTTTTAGTGATTTAGTCAATATGCGGGATTCTTTGGAATGTATGGATAAGGAACATAAAGAGCTCCATAATCGAGTAGAAATACTTACGACGACTGTCATAGTAGCACCCAGGATTTCAGTGATATACAATCACAGATATCTAACTTGCAACATGAACTCAACGTACAACAACAGCGTGAGGGTTCATGCAATATAGAAATTATAGGTATACCTGATAAAGCAAAACTTGAATAAATATATTGAGAAAACCACTCAGTTCATGGGAATGCAACTGGATTCACAGGATCTAGTCTACGCTGCTGGAACTCAAACGCGAAATCCAAATACTGATTGTCCTAGAATTATTTTCGCAAAATTAAGTTCTAAGCTGCTGCGTGATTCCATCCTTTCTGCAATCCGAGCAAAAAAAAGGAATCACAACAGAAGATATAGGAATACAAGGTATTTTAAAAAGAATATACATCAATGAGCATTTAACTTTACCGAATAAGCTATTGTTTAAAAATGCACGAGATAAAGCAAGATCAAAAATGTTCCAGTATGTGTGGGTGTGTGATGGAAGAATTTTCGTGCGAAAGAATGACATGTCACCTTCGATTTTTATCAAGAACACCACAAGTTTGCAATCGATCATTTAAAAAAATCGCCGCACTATCTGCTACCGTACTTTGCGTGCTATCTGCTGAGTTGGAATTTTACTCTTCAGTGTATGGTCATATATCCTATATCTATAAGTATACTTAATTATATGCTCCATATTGAAATAATTATAGGTGTTTTATCAATGTATGTTATTATTATTTATTGTTGTAGTTTTTGTAGTTTATCATACTTGTTTTATTTTTATTATTACATTAAATTATGTAAACATTATGTAAATTATGTAAACATCATTGGCCAGAAGCATGCACGTCGCGATCCCTGCCAGTCCATTGGACTCCAATTCCGGCCCGAAAAAGTACCGCAGAGCGGGTTAGGGCGTTCCCTGGAGGCGACGCGTACCGATCCGCCCTCGTCGGTACGAAAAGAGGCAGATGCGGCGATGGGGGCCGCCACCCATCACGCCAGGCCCGTACAGGCGAAACGAGGAGTGGAGAGTGTCAAATAGGCACGTGGAATGTGAGAGGGGGAATGGAAGCGAAGATGAATGAATTGATTGATGTAATGAATGAGAGATGCCTGGATTTACTGTGTGTAACGGAAACTAAGCGAAAAGGTAGTGATACTTTGATCTCCCCGGTGGCAGGTTGGCTCTTTGGTCTGGTGTACCACAGAGCGATCACGCCAGCGCTGGGGTAGGTATCATTTTATCGTCTCGCTTAGCCTCAGGCCTGAAAGACTATGGTTTGATTGGTCCGAGACTGCTCTTGGTCCGTATTAAACTAGGAGTCACGCGAGCTTTTGTGGTAGCAACCTATGCTCCGGTCAACTCGTCGGCGAATCATGACCTGGAAAAGTTTTGGGATTCTGTAAAGGATGTTCTGGATATGGTTAAAGGAAATGAAAAAGTGATTATGTTTGGTGACTTGAATGGTGGTTTTGGTGGTTGGGTAGGGACGCGACGGGACGGTTACGAGACCGTTCTTGGACCCTATGGTGATAAGAGAGTGAATGATGCTATGTATGATAGATTTGATTTTGGTCGATAGTCGCCTCCGGAAGTGTTTAATGGACACGAGAGCCTTCAGAGGCCCAACTCTTAACACGGACCACTACTTGGTTATTAGCCGGTTTAGGGGTCTGTTTAAGAAGTGGAGGCACTGGCGAGTACGTATTCCATTTGGAGGGCTTGAAAGGATTAAGAGTGAAAAGTTGCAAGACCCGAGTGTAGGAAGCATGTATGAGAGTCAAGTCCAAGACAGGCTGAATAGTGTGTGCCGACCGGACTTAGACGTGAATGACTGTTGGAATCTTTTGAAAGATAGTATGGTTGATGTTGTGAAAGAGGTAAGTATGTGTGAGTGCAAAGATGCACAAGTCTATGAATGGTGATGCATGGTCGGATGAGGAGGTAAAAGCCTCAGTTGAAAGAAAAAAGAAAGCTTGGCTAGACTATGTAGCATGTTTGCAGTCGAATGACAGTATGAAAGATTTGAAGAAAGAAATGAACCGTTGTTGCAATAAAACCTCCAAACACTTAGTGAAAGAGAAGCGCAAAGGGGAAAATATGAAAACAGAAGAGAGGTTGGCTAAGAACTTTGAAATGAACACCAAACACTATTGGAGGGCGGTGAAGGAGTCTCGGAGTTGTTCGTCTGCCTCCAGAATGAATAGAATTAAGTCTAAGAGTGATGATATTCTTGCTTGCACGCATGACGTGTTAAAATGGTGGAGTGAATTTTATGGAGATATGTACCAATATGCCCAAGACGCTGCCGCTGGGTCCGAGTACTCAAATTACTCGGAAATAGGGGAGGCATCTGACGGCATTATGATGGAAGAAGTTGAATGAGCGATAAGAAGTATGAAATATGATATGAAGGCTGCGGGAGTAGATATGGTTACAGCTGAGATGATCAAACTTGGTAGTCCTGCCATCCGGGACTCTTTCTGGGTTCTTTGTAACAAGTCTTGGAAGACCGGCAGAGTACCCGAAGACTGGCGACGTGCGGTCATCGTGCCCTTGTATAAAGGCAAGGGTTCACGCATGGACTGTACAAGTTACAGGGCCATTAGTTTGATCAGTTTAGCATCAAAAGTGTATGGAAATTAGTTGAAAGGAGGATGCAAGGGATGTCCGATGGAGCATTGTGGGAGGCTCAAGGCGGTTTCAGGTCTGGAAGAGGATGTACGGATCAAGTGTTTTCGCTCCGCAACATTGTAGAGAAGCATCTGGCTGTTGGTCAGAAGGTTTTCTGCGGTTTTGTGGATCTCGAAAAAGCGTTTGATAGGGTTGTACGTAAGGAACTTTGGGACATTTTGACAGATTATGGGATAGTCGGGTCCCTGCTGCGTGCGGGGCAGTGCGTGTTGATGTTAATAAGCAGGGTTGTGTGTTGTCAGCGCGCTTGTCTATCTTATATTTGGACAAATGTCTTCAAAGGTTAAGATCATTGAATGTGGGAATGCGTATGGGTGACCAAGTGGTGAACTGCCGGCTTTATGCAGATAATGCTGTACTTTTGGGCTCTAGACCATCTGAGCTACAAACACTGGTCATAGTTATGGAAAGATATTGTAAAGAAAGGGGCTTACATTTGAATGCGATGAAAACCAAAATAATGGTGTTTGAAAGAGACGTAGCCAGAACGAATGTAAGAGTTTTGATTGATGATGTAGTGCTGGAACAAGTGAATGAAATTGTATATCTTGGTTGTGCTTTTAGCAGGGATGGAAGGTACACCGCGGATGTAGAGAGGAGAGTAAGTGCAGGGAATAGTGTGAATGGAGCGTTGGGTAAGCTATTCCAAAGCGAGGTTTTGAGTCAAAAATCTAGAATCGCGTTGCATAATTCTGTACTTATTCCAACGTTATTGTATGGAACCGAGAGTTGGGTATGTCAGAAAGAGCATGAAAGTAGGATAAATGCGGTCGAAATGAGAGCACTACGGAAAATCTGTAGTGTAACGCTCGCTGACCGCATTCGTAATAGTGAGATCCGAGAAAGAGTGGGATTGAAAGAAAGTGTTGGTGTTAAAATGCTCCGCTGGTTCGGTCATGTGGAAAGAATGACAGATGAAAGATTGACAAAGCAGATATACAATGCGAATGTGGACGGATGTAGGTAACCGGGGAGACCAAGGCTGACACTTCACGATCAGATCACTCGGATATTATCCGAGGGTCGTGTAAAGAGTCTCCGAAACCGGCGTGTTTGTATGAAAAGGGTTATGAATGTGAAAGAAGCAAGTCAGGTTATCAGGATCATGAGGTCTGGCACTTGATACTCTCTGCCTATCTCGTAAGGGACTTGGCGTGAAGATATATATGTATGTATGTAACATTATTCTTGGTATAAAATACAATATGTTTTTTGGCTACACATTTTCACATAAACATTATATTTTTGTGGCAAATATTTGTGTTTTCCTATCTTTTTAAACCATTACCATACTCAGACTTAAACATTTTCAACCGACGATAAAAGGAGGAGGTTCTCAATTCGACCCGTATGTTTTTTTGTATGTATGTTACTCGATTATTCCGGTGTTTGTGGACGGATTTTCAAAATGGTTTTTTTTTAATTGAAAGTCTATACTCCCTCGGTAGTTCCATTATAAATTGGTCAAGGTCTACATTAGCATTTATGAGAAAACCACATATGTTCCAAATTTGAAATCGGTTTTTTGTAGTTTTACTGCGTTTAAATTATTTATCAAAACGTACGTGGCCTTCGTACAAAATGCTTAGAACTATATAACAGCATTTTAACACAGGAATACAACATTATTTTTATTACAGAAACCTGGTTGCAAAATGTTATACTTTATGCAGAGCTATGTGATGGTAGATACAATATTTTTCGATGCGACCGCGATTCACAGACAACTGGTAAACAAACTGGCGCGGCGTTATGATATGTATCCGTTATGAGTTTGATGCGGATATAAATAAAAACTGGTCTTATGGACTTATTGAGTCACTTTGCTTAGCTATTTCTTGTAAAACCTTACATTCCTTGGCCAACCTGCATTTAATAGTAGTTTATATGCCTCCGGATGAGTCTATTATATCTCAATATATTTATAATATTTTATTGACAAAACAGTTCTAAACAGTTACATATTATAAATCCTGTTGATTATTAATTATTATTGGGAGATTTCAATGTCCCTTGCCTTAACTGGAGTACTGACGGCTACCCTTTGAGACATATAGGCAGAGCTGATACTCATGAAGCTGCAATTAACTTAGTTGATGATCTTCAATTCTTAGGGTTGAACCAATTCAATTACGTTAAAAATATTTCTAATAATACTGTTGACCTTTGCTTCTGTAATCTCCCGATGACAGTAGTTGTCGCTGAGCCTTTGACAAAATTGGACCCTTATCATCCATCATTAGAAACTAGGATTCCGGATCTGCATGTTAAATCTATGAACGAAAAAATGCTGCCCTTATATAATTTTTATAAATGCAATTATGATATTGTTAATACCTTGTTGAAAAACATAAATTGGACTGCAATTTTAAACACAAATTTTATTGATAATGCCGTCGAAATTTTTTATGGAAAATTAAACGAATGTTTTATTTTACATGTACCATTGATTTTTAAATCTGGATCTTATCCGGTATGGTATAGTTCTGCATTAAATTTACATCAACAAGGAAAAATCTAGAGCACATCGTAAATTTAAAAAGTTTAAAAATCCTAGAGATTATGATGAATTTTCTCTTCTTAGAAATCGACAGCAAAGATTCCACAAGCTTCGTTTTCATAAAGTTCAAAATGCAGAAACATTTATACGACAATCTCCTAAACATTTTTGAAGTATATTAAGGCTAAAAAGGGGAAATCGTCCTAAGCAATTCTCTTTAGGTAATCAAAATGTGAGTGAGCCTGCAAGTATCTGTTCTTTATTTAATTTTTTTAAAGCGTGTTCGCTATAGGAAATATTACTGAAAATAATGATAGCACATTAGATTCGGGTTCCCTTGATAGTCATGCAAAAGAGCTTATTATATCAAACGTAAACGTAACTGAAGAATTAGTTCTTAATTTACTTAGGTCTCTGGACATTACAAAAGGCCCAGGTTCCTATACTATCCCCCCAATTTTTCTACGTTCGTGTGCAGAAAGTTTGGCTGTACAAATTTCAATTACATTCATACGCTCTCTTAACGATGGACTATTTCCTACTATTTGGAAACCTGCACATGTTGTACCAATTAATAGAAAAGGCTCTAAGACTAAGATTGAAATCTATAGACCGATCTCAATTTTAAATACGTTGGCAATGAAAATGGTTTTTGAAAAATCGTTTAACTGTTTCTAATTTATCATTGTTTTCTAACTTCATTTTGGAAAAAAATGGAAAATGGAGGGCAGGTTGATGTGATCTACACGGTTTTTGAAAAAGCTTTCGACCGTGTAGATCACAACATTCTGCTGAGCAAATTATACAGGCTTGGAATATGAGGAAATTTATGTAGATGGATTACTTCCTATTTATGAAATAGGTCTCAAGTCGTAGTTCTTGGGGTGGTCTGATTATATTGTGATTCTTTCTGGTGTCCCTCAAGGCCCTCTATTTTACAACGCTTATATTTTTGATATAAACGCATGCTTCAGTAACAATACCTTGCACCTTTTGTATGCTGACGACAAGAAATTTTATAAGGAAATCTGTTGTATTTGTGACTACGGTCAGCTTTAAGGAAATCTTGATAGTTTAATTAAATACTGTAATAACAATAAAATAACAGTAAATATTGCAAAATGTCAGATTATGACTTTCAGTCGGAAGCCAAATCCTATCATGTTCGAATATAAATTTAATAACATAATATTACAGAGTAGATGTGGTGAGAGATTTTGGGATAATGTTTCACTCAAAAATGAGTATGACTAAACATATAGATAGTATTATCAATAAATCATATAGCAATTTAGGATTCGTTATGAGAGTTTGTCATCCATTTAAAACAATATTTAGCCTTAAAATTGTATATTTTGCATATGTTAGAAGCATATTGGAAAACCCTATCTGGTCACCTTATTATGCGGTGCATATAAATAGACTAGAGCGTCTTCAAAAAAAGTTTTTAAATCATATTAATTATAAATTTAAAAAGTCAGGTAAAACTTACAATGATACATGTCGTAGCTACGAGTTACTAACCTTACAATAAAAGCGTCTGTTATTGGATATGGCGTTTCTATTTAACATAGTCAATGTAAGAATAGATAGTCCTGAGCTTTTATCAAGTATTAGATTCAATACTCCCAAACATCGAACTAGGCATTCCCCATTATTCAGTGCACTGTTGCATTCAACACTGTATGGTGAAAATGCAGTTTTGGTTTAAAGACGTTGCTCTGTTTAATTTACAGAAGCCTACTTTTAAGAATAATGTGAAAATGGTTTTATCTAGTGCTATAGATTCACGTGTCAATACCAAATAATTGTATACATAATGTAAATTTTGTAAAGATCTAACTTTGTTTTCGTATTTAACAATTCATATCTACTTCTTTTATGTATTTTTAATTTCTATATTAAATATATTACAGAAATGTTGTTATGTTTCTGAGATATGTACATAAAATTAAAAAAAAAATTTTAAATATAAATTTCGAATGTAATAAGTGTAAAATGTCCAGTATATTACAAAATTAGAACTAATCAGTAGTTTTTATCACAGCTACATACCCACATGTAACCGGAAAAACATTACATTCGTGCGTTCGCATATGTATGATAAATTATAATTTTGTTTCTTCACTTAAGGCCTGGCCACGGGAAATTCGCTTAAGCGAATATTCGCGCGGTGCAACTGGCGGCGCATCTGGCGACTGAAACAAATGTATGGCATGCCACGGACCGCGGCGAACAGCGAAGCGACCGGCGAAATGTATCGAACGAATCGCGGGGGCGACTGGCGGGCGAGCAAAACAAACGTATGAACCAGTACGGCGCTAGCCACGGAGTCGAGCGGCAGTCGCGACGAATATCGCTGTGATTAACCCTCAATTACCTACCACCTATAATGCTCCTTTAACCACCTACGTGCGGTCTGAGAGACCGCTGATAGATAAATGCATTTATTTTTAAATCTATGGCAACAAATTGACATTCGGTTGAATAAAATGCATATTTATACTCACATCCTTTATTTTAGCACGAACAATTAGTAACATTAAAATAATGGTCTTAAAAAATAGCAAAACATTTGTGAAGGAACATTTATGGCACCAAAAATTACTACTCACATTTAAAGAGATCTTTACTAATAGGAACTTAATTTTTTTATTTCTGTTTCTTATTCCTAATTATTTAAATAAACTATGGAAAAATTAACAAAATTGCAATGCTTAAAGTTTTACAATTTTTCGCGAAAATCGGATCACATTTTTACGAGCATTCCAAACAAATTGGTACTTTACACAGAAAACATAGATATATATAGTTTTGCATTTATTTTTTGCATCACACGTTTCACGTACTTCAAGTTATTCGGCATCAGAAGTCCTTAGTAAAGTTCCTATAATCTGCAAAATACGGTGAATAGAGTTCGTAACGTCCCTCGGAGCGCGATCCACGTTCCACGTTCCACGTTCCACGTTCGGTTTTGTAAGTTGTTGAGCCAACATTTTCAGGAATTTAAATCGACTTTCAGTCTTCTGAGCTTGGTTACTGCCGCTAATTACATATGCATTAGAAGCAGAGATGTCTAAAACTTTTAAAATATAGAAAAAAGCTATCTTCGCGTCCGTCAAGAAGTGGAGTACTAACAAAATATTTTTTCTTTCTTGGCCTAGATTCCAAGCGTGAAAGTGGAATATTATCTTCTGACGAATCGCTTTCTTCTGGACATCTGGTTGGAAAATGTGATCCTGACGGGGCTGTTGGTTCCAGTAAGGATTTCTAATTATCGTCGCCATCAATTTCAGATTCGGATTCACACTCCTTGATCGATGGTTATATAAGTTTCAACATCTCTGCAATCTTCTTCAGAAACTTCTTCGTCATCTGAGACCTCTTAGTGAAGCCATCTTTCGATATTTTCGTCATTTATGTTCAATTTGAAACTAAAACAGTAAAAACAAACAATCACGAAAAAGTCACACTTCCACCTAGGTGCGGTCAGATAGACCGCTGGTGAAGTATTTTTACTTACCCTGAGCTAACGCGCGCACGTAGTTTGATAAAAATGTTAAAAAAATACTACCAAATTGTAACAGTGACCTTGTTAATAAAGCGACATACATGTTTTCCGAAAACAAATCAATGTTATTTAAAAAGGCGAGTTGTAATAATATTTCTAAAATTATTAAAGAATTAAATTCAAAAAAAGCACCTGGTGTTGATTGCATTCAGTGTATTGATATAAAGTCTCTGTGTAGTAAAATCACATGTGCCATTGCCAAATTAATAAATATTAGTGTACGAACCGGAAAATATCCATCACAGTTAAAACTTGGAATTGTTAGACCTATTCATAAAAACAGATCCCACAGTCATTACGATAATTATAGGCCAATAACAATTCTACCGGTTATTGATAAAATAATCAAAAAATATATTTGCAGTCAGATACAGAGTTACTACACATCATACAATATCATGTCTAGTGCGCAATATGGCTTTCAAAAAGATAAATCGACCTCATCACTTTTGACAAAGTTTACGAATGAAATAAACAACTACTTAAATGAAAAGAAACAAGTAATACTCTTATTTATAGATTTCAGTAAGGCATTCGATACATTAAAACATGACATGACAAACTCATTCAAAGGCTGGAAAATGTAGGCGTCCGTGGCCCACTCCTAAAATGGTGTTGTGACTACTTAAAAGATAGAAAATATCAAGTCAAAATAGGAAAAGAATTTAGTGACGTAATATCAGTTAGCCAAGGAACAGCACAAGGATCAGTACTAGGACCTTTGCATTATCTAACTTATGTAAATGACATGCAAAATGTCACTGAGCATAGTTCGGTGTATCAATACGCAGATGATACATGCCTCGTTATAGCAAGTAAAGATGTAGCAAAAGCTGAAACTAAATTGCAGGAAGATTTTACTAATTTATGCAAATGATCTCATGACGCAGGACTTGTAATAAATTTTAATAAAACTAAAATAATGCACGTTCGTTCAAGTTACGCAAAAAACGTCAGCAAAAATATAAAATTAATTGCACACAAGCATACGTGTTTGCATAACATGAATATACCTGCATCATGTATAATATGTAACTGTGATAGATTGGAACAAGTAGCTTTCTACAAATATTTAGGACTCATAGTTGAAGAGCGATTTTATTGGGGTAACCATATTGAGCACGTCAGTAAGAAATTAAGAGCAATTTTAGCTAAATTTGTTATCTTAAAATATAAAGCACTTTTCCCTATTCTCCTAAATCTTTACTCATACAAGCTATGGAAGAACATTTAAAACTTATTTGGATAAAATATACACATTGCAGTTAAGAATACTAAAAATGTTATTACGGAGAAAAATAAAAATGAAATTGTGTAACAGTGAAAATATTGAAATCTTTAAATATTGTAAAGTATTGCCAGTTCATACTAAATTAAAAATGTTAATACTAATAGAACATTTTAATATTAAAGCCGTACAAACAAAGAAATTTATAAAATTTACACTAGAAAAATAGCGCATAATAAACTTCTCGTACCTAAAGTAAATAATTGTTATGGGAAGCGCACGAACAAACACTTAGTACCTAGTTATTACAGATAAAAACTTAAATTAAAATTAAAAAATATTTCTACGATATATTACAACAACCATAAAACATTAAACATTAAAATAAAAATTACTCACTGCAGTCAAATATCAACCTGTATAACTTTGCAAACGAAAGAATCCGACGCTGTTCAAAACCGGTTCCTCATCTGTTTTACTGTGCATAGATAATATTACCGTGACTATGTGGTATAAGCGTTGAGTCGTAGCAATAAGTGCGGAGATTTTTTTTTCGTTTTTAAATAGCTTATTAATACGTAGTGATTAGTTGTAATGTTTTTGGCATGCGGTTCATTATATTATATGTTTATTATTGTATTTTTTAAAATATTACAATTTAAATTGTTGCGGGAGGCAGGTAAGCTTGCGAACAAACCAATTTAAGGTTTTTGCAAAGCTTTTTGTTAAAAAATTGTATATTATTTTATTAAATAAATGAAAAAAAAGTCACTCGCCGAGCGCAAGCGCGATACCGATTGGTGAGTAGAAAAGGTACATGAACGCGCTGTGTCGTACGCCACTCACACATGGAGATATTTGAATTTGAAAAACCGTTGCGGTCTATGAGACCGCTCGCAGGTGGTTAAGGGTTAAATGAGTTTAGTTGTTTTCGCCGAGAATAATGAACACGGTGATGTTTATTGCCGAAATGCTGTAAATACCTAATGTCAAAAACAATTTTTAAATTTGAAATTCTATTTGCATAGACTTTATTTTTTAATTCAGGTAGAATATATAGTAAGATTGTAATCGAATTTCTCAATAGTCATTCTCGTAAATTTGAAAAGTTTTTCTGGATTTATTCTGATTTCTGCATTCCTCGTACTACTTGTAGAATTCTTCATAGATACCCCGATTCTTATTCTAACTATGTACTCCACAATCTCTTCAAAATATTAGGTCTTGAAGTAAAAAACTATTATTACCTTGTAAGCAATGTCGGGATAATTTCGATAAAGACCCTAGTCTCTGTGTCGGTCTGGGCTCCTTTGAAGAATACCTAGATAGAATCCTTGCTGCCAGGCAGCTCGAAAAGGGCGAGCATAGGTTTACTGTCATTAACACCGAGACATCTGACTAGGTGGTAGAACTTACTTTTGTTCTAGGCCTCATCAGGGCCTCAGATTGGCAACGCACCACTACCACGTTTGGTGTCTCTAGGCGGCGTTAATTTCTTACCTTCAGGAAATCCGTCTGCTTGTTTGCCTTCCAATACCATAACAAAACATTTCACTATGAGACATTACTGTTCGTGGCGGCTCATGCGACTGCCCGTGGCCTGCTGCCGGTGCCGCGCAAATAGTCGCCTCGCCAGACACCTCGTCGGTCGCACCGCAGGTTCCCGTGGCCAAGCGGTTAGAGTTTAGACGGATAGCTGTAATTGGCTTTTTTATACATGAAAAACTTTTTGTTATTTTAGTTATTTAATAAGCTGTTGTTGTCCCGTAATAAATAAAATTAAATTCAATATTGCTTACTGAGCAGCCATCCGATAACCACAGTAATAAAAAAAACTTGAAAGTTTTCGTTTTCATTCATTTGTATTTCGTTTGTCACCATAATCATGCTGGCGTATATTCCGGTCGCTCCTCGAGTATACACGTGGTGGGCGGGGGTCCAGGGCTTGCTTTCCTGTTATTACTTCTCCATTCCATTAGGTCTACATCACACCAACCAGGGTACACCCCGTGTTGTTCCGAGCTCCTTTGCAGAATAGACCATCTGCCTTCCTTGCCAGGTAGCTCGTAAGAGGCGAGTAAGTGGTACAATTTACCGATATTTACCACCGATGTACCTATCGATATTTATTAGCGCTTGGTTGTTTGATGTTCAAGATATTATACATTTTCAAACTTACAATTATGAATATTTTAATATTACCTGTATCCATATCACATATTTTCTCTTATTATCCGATTGGCCACAAAAGTGGCATAACAACATACCATTGTACGGTTGCGACAATCACCTGAGTCATATCAATCGGTGTAGCGTAGCGTAACAATAGATATTAAAGTAACGAGCAAATAAAAAAAATGACATTTTCCATCGTCGGCGCTTGGTAAATTAAAAACTGGAATTGGAATTTGGAAATTGAAAAATATTTATAAAAACATATAAACATCTGTAGGTACAAAGATACGTTCTGGACACGACATCTCAGTGTTTAAGTAAATGTCGATATTTTTTCTATAACCTTGACTCCAGTGTTTCACAACTTCGCCACTAGCTCACTTTATATAGGAGAGTCAGTACAAACAGTAAAGTACACACTCGCACCTTTAACTTTTGTTTTACCGTTGCCATATAAATTGATACGGATGGCTAGGCCAGATTAAGTTTCTTCTTCTTTAAGAGCAATGGAACTGCCTTACGACGCTAGCTTGTGTTCAACCTCATATTTCACCTGCCTAACGAAGGACTTCGTCGAAGCCAGACAAGATTTGTAGACAAGCTTTATAAATAATGAAATTTGTTCGAAAGTGTAGGTACGGGTTAACGGGCTACTTTATTAAACTTGAATTGGAGTGTACGTATCACTCAATTTTAATCTAAAAAATACACACTTTAAATCAGGTACCTGTCTTTATTATACAATAATCTTAAAGTTAAAAATGTTCAATGAACTCCCAACAAACGTTATGATAAGATCACAAATACTTAAACTTTTTGAGTTACGATACCACAGACAGACACACACACACAAACACATCTTACTTGCGTCCCATCCCTTTAGATTTGATGTGTTTTAGATATATTACAAAGATTAACTTTTAAACTGAATGACTGATGACAGCAACCTCCCAGTTCTTTCATCGGGTTTTTGTCAATGTACGCGAAATCACATGAAACAATTTGCTCAATTTGCATGTCTGTGGCGCGGCTAGGCGTGCTGGTGACGGTCACCGTGACAGTGTATTCGTAAAATCTATAAAATCCATTAAATTCAAGCTTATATTTCCAGAAGGCTTCATCAGAGGAAATACATGAAATTATTAAAACTTTAAGTTCTACTAAAGCGCAAGGGGTAGACAATATTAAAATTTCTGATATCGAAATGGTAGGAAATAGTGTATCTTCATCTATTTCAAATTTAATACATTGTGATATCAAAACTGGACTATATCCCGACGAATTGAAATTCGGATGTGTTAAATCAATATTTAAGAAGAGTAAACGCGATGACTACTACAACTTTTGGCCCGTTACATTACTTTCTTCTATAGATAAGAGAGTAGAAAAATATATTTGTCAACAAATTCATAACTTTTGTATAAAGAATGATGTCTTTTTCAAGAATCGATTTAGATTTCAAGCGGAATAAATTGTAACTAGTTTGTATGGAAAATTTACAGATGAATTTAATTGGCACTTGGATAAAAAAACACACAGTTTTGGCTCTATTTATGGATTTTTCGCGAACCTTTGACACTCTTGATCATAAGCAGCTGGCATGTAAATTAGATAATTGTGGTATATTGGGTCCACTGATTTCAAGGTGTAAAAAATATCTGCAAAATCCTGCACACGCGGTTCAAACAGGCACCTATTTAAGCGAGCCGATAGAGGTTAAAGAAGGCACAGCCCAAGAGTAAGTACTGGGTCCTGTCGACTTTTTATCACACAACAGTATGAATAAATATGTCAACTACAGCACCTGTTACCATTTTGCTGACGATACGTGTCTAGTTGTGGCTCAAAAAGATCCTCAAAAAGCATTTGAACTTATGCAATCTGATATTCATAGTCTAATTGAATGGTGCCATAAATTTTAACTTATACTTAATTCCAAAAAATCTAAATTATTAGTAATTAAATCTCCATATAACAAGTTTTCTTATTTTAATAGTGTAGTAACCCATAACCACATCTGCCTCCATAAATCGAATTTAAATAGCAGTGGATTATGTAACTGCCCATTGATAGAAAATAGTGGATACTCATGCCTATCTTGGTTTGACAATTGATAACAAATTTAATTGAAAAAGTGATATAGAAAAGACAATTTTTAGAAAATACGAGTACGATAATTGTTAAAAACCGCATTTCATACAAACTTAAATTAGGTAATGCTATAAAATTGTTAATTTATTTTTTCTTGTTAACCTTGTTACTTATTTATTATTTCTTTCTATTGAAACAAAAAGATAAATAAATGAAAAATAACTAGACATAGATATAAAATGACGTAATGTAGCATTTTTTTACAAACTTTTGTGGTTTTTAAGGCTACTTCAACTTAATATTGTATTATGTGTTTAGTCAGTAAATAAATTAAAAAAAAAAACGATTAAAATTTCCATTGGTGGCATTTTGTAAAATTTATTCAATGAAAGTGCACAAATGAAATAATCATAAAGAAATTAGTGTACGAGTATCACATATTTCCTCGTTGCCGCCAAATTTCATTAGTAATCTCCGGCACGACTTTTTTTGACGACCTATGACTAAAAAGTAAGTAAGTAAGTATCTTCACAACTTATCCCCGAAGGGGTAAGCAGAGGCACAATAAGGGCACCCACGACTAGCTGAAGACACTAAGTCCCACAATGTGATAGGTAGCAAGCCTATCGCCAATCAGGCACCAATCCAATCCCGAGGAAATTTTTTTTTATTAAAAAAAATCTACTACATTTTGTTTTTGTTGCCCGACCCGGGGTTCGAACCTGGGTCCTCATGAAGTTAACGCTAAAGGCAAAGACTAAAAAAAAAAATATGGGACAATTGGTAAAGCACATATTACGAGTGCAAAACAAACATAGTATAAATTTAATAATTTTACTTTTTCAATATATAGGTAATATGTATAATACAATATAAGTGTATGTGTTTAAATATTTATTTCTTTGAATGATAAATCGAGATTTTGTAAATATCAGGTGATGGATGGTGTTTACGATTAGGCTTGAACAGTTTCAAGTACCGAGTCGTGTTTGCATAATTTGGCAATCAATTAGGCATGACCATAAATACCATGAGGACTTTTGTGTTTCCAAACGAAATAAGTATTTATTAAAATTCATTATGCGGTCTAATACCTTAACATTATTCGCAGAAATATATTATGTCGTTAAGTTATATAGCTTCACTCTGTTGCCCAACAGTAGAAGCGTCGCCAACATGGACTCAGTCGAGACGCCGCGCCGGTGCCGGTGTGCGGCGCCATTCGGCGAGCCATCGAGCTTTCTCGCAATTTACTTACGAATGACATAGGAGCAACTACCATCTCCCAATAGTCTCTGCTTACCTCCTTAACAAACAAATCTACGAAACAACTATCTGTAGCCAGTCGTTTAAGCTCACAGATGTCCAGGTTAGGTGTTGACAGCTACTGAGCTAGTTATACTAGCTGTTTTAATTTCTAATCAATAAAATACACAATGATAATTGTATGGTTAATATAGACGTAAAATGTATTAAATGTGTTACATACAGCTTTTAAAAAATGCTTATCGACGTAAACGGTTATAAGTAATCTTTACTGCCGTCTGCCGTTTACGGTGGAATGGTAAATAATGGTAAAGTATTATTATTATTATCATTTATTTTTAATGCCTCTTATTTTCTACGTCTATACATTTAATATATAAAAAAAATTAAATTATTATAAAAAAAATATTTAAAATATAAACATAAAAAACAGGTTACCAAAAACGGTGGTCTTACAACTAAACCGTCAGTGGTCAGGGCGACAGACTGAGGAACCTCCGTACAATGCGTGCCGTCCCCAAAACTGCTGCCTTCTGAATCCGGCCCTTAACCCAGGGTTGCAGAGCGAGTCTCTTAAGGTGTTGGTCGAGACTTTTTGCTATAAGACCGTTTACTGACACGACTATCGGGACAATTGTTGTTGAATCAATATCCCACATGTCGGTTACCTCGTGAGCCAAGTCTATGTATTTTGACATTTTTTCCTTCTCGGCTTTCACGAGGTTAACGTCACATGGGACAGTGATATCAACAAGAAAAGCCCGGCGCTCTAATCGATCTACCAGCACGATGTCAGGCTTATTAGTCCTGTCCGTGATGACAGACCGGTCCCAGTAGAGCTTTGCATGGCTATTTTCAAGAACTGGCTCCGGTGTATACTTATAGTAAGGCACTTCAAAACCGACAAGTCCATATCGAAGATCAAGTTGCTGGTGGATTATCTTGGCTACTTGGTTATGCCTGTGCAAGTACTCGCCGTTGGCAAGATGTGAACAACCGGAAATAATATATCTAATGGACTCACCAGGACGATGGCACGCTCGACATTTGTCAACCGTACCATCCCTCATGATGTATTTCCGATAGTTATTCGTCTTGACAACCTCGTCTGCAATTGCACAAGCAAAACCTTCGGTTTCCCCAAAGAGATCACCGAATCGTAACCAAGACACGGATGCTTGTGTATCGACATCAGGCCCATAAAGTACCTGATAAAATCGACCATGTAGTTCTTTGCTCTTCCATATGTCCAAGCGATCCTGACTGCTAAGTACCACCGGTTTATGCCAGTTCTCTTTACCTAAGGAGAGCGGAGTCAGCCCATTATCCACTGACACTACATCACGATGCATTTCAGACTCAACATGTAGAAAGTATTCTCTAAGATTGTATACTTCACGGTTGTGAAGGTTTTTGGCATTAAGGAAGCCACGACCTCCAGATTTCCGAGGAATATACAATCTCATCACTGACGAGCGTGGGTGATGCATGCGATATGTTGTCAATAGCTCACGGACTCTTAGT
>NJDC01005417.1:64246-108031 GCA_002245475.1 Calephelis virginiensis
TTTTTTATCTGTTTTTATGTTTGTGATTTTTTGAAAAAAATTACACTTTATTCCAAACAACATTGTAAAAATCATAAAAAATGTAGAGTTTTCTATCTCTTATTTCAAAACTATGAATGTTTTTATTTATTTTATTGTGTTTTACAATGTACTGGAGTAATCTGTAACTGAATAATAACTAATTATAGTAAAATACGCCGTAGTTTTTTTAAAAATCTTGTTTTGAAAGTTGTATTACCCTATTTTTAAAAAAAATATAACTCGTGATTGGTTCAATTTTTCCGCGCATACTCATGGGTATTTAGTTAGCTAGTGACCACATCTACACCCCCTTAACGGGATCGGGACACATTTCCAATAAGCCTGTATATAAATGTTTTGATATAGAGAATATTTCAATATAAGCTGGTGTGTTGACATTGTCATAAATTTCAACCAAACTATTATACTGTCCGGCGAACTTAGTTCCGCGCGTTCTGTTTCTATGGAAAAACTTAAAATATTGTTTTTCCTAGTTTCCTCACTGTTTTTCCCTTTTTCTTATCTTTTGAACCTTTCTGGACTTCTACAAATAATTCAAAACCAAAATTAGCCAAACCGGGCTACCTGTTTTGAGTTTTAGCGAGACTAACAAACAGCAATGGATTTTTATGTATAAAAAAGAAGATATAACTATTAATGAATGCTTAAGTTTTTCTGCCTGTTACGATTGAAGTCTATTTACTAATTTAAATCGGGTTGGCGTTTACAGCTGCGAACGAAATTTCGGATACAGGTAGTTCCAATTACAATATTTTAACTTAAATATCGTAGGAGTAATAAATGGAAGTAAAGTTGTTTTCCCCACTATTTTTTTAGAAACTGGCTGTTTATTGTTTCAAGGGGATTTATTACAAAAAAAGTCAATATTGGATTAAATTTAGGAAAATAATCGTAGTTTGCTTACTTTTATTATTTTCTGGAAAACTTGTTTTGGCGACTTAGCGGATTTTTAATTATTTTGTATCGTATCATTTCTCGTACCTAGTACGAACTCCAAACGAATTATCGCGCTTTACAAATAGGCGTGAACTTTGAAATATAAACTTGTTATTTTAGAAAAAAGGAGGTGATATATTTTTTAAATACAGAATAATATTTCTGATACGAGGTGGTCCTAGTGCCACTAAGTCTGAAACTGAAGACGGAATCCAAGTGAAATTTCTTAATTTTAGTAGACTCTAAAAAGAAAGAGGTTACAAGTTTCTATTACGCCTATATTTGTTACGAGTACAACAGAAGTAGTATTTTTCGTTATTTTTAACCCAATTCTCAATTTTTTTTTATTTAAAAGAGCTTGCTTACGAGGTATTCTCATAGCTACCAAATCTGGATCTGGTGATGGATTTTTTGAATACAGATTTACACTCAAAAAGCAAGTTATTTGGGATTTACGTCAGGGCAATTTATTTGAATTGACATAATATGTCACAGAAATGTGAAAGAATATTTCAAATCGGTCTAGTAGTTTCAAAGCCCATTCGAAACAAACAAACAAACAAACGAACAAATAGACAAATCTTTCCTCTTTAATATTAGTATAGATGTATATAGGATAGCGACGCACCTGTTACATTTATGGTGTTTACATGTCACAGTTATCTCTTACATCAGGATAGTCGTGTGCTTGCTTGCTGTCTTATCTAAAAAAACTGAAGGTCGTCTCGTAAATCTGTTTCGCGGCAGTCAGAAAGTATTCGGAAACCAAGAAAAACGGCATTTCCATTTCTCTCGTAAAAAGGGATCAGCCAGTAACAAACTTTTCTGACACGAGTTTAAATACAATATACTATCTCTAAAATCAATTAAATTCAGCCACTTTGTTTGTGAACGAATAAACCAATATTGTCGTAAAGTTTTGTATCTATATATATTTTGGGAGATGAGATCGTGACCCTGTCTGTTTGGCGAGCGTGGCCGACCGGCTCGCCGGCCGACCTACACACGAGCCTAATGATTTAGTTTGGCAGTTGGGTTCTCTGTCCGGTCTGTACTTAAGTACTTACAATTTATTATTACAACAATGTATGAGGAGTGAAACTACAAAGTAACCAACACCAATTTCATCACCACATCACGATTTGATCCATGTTGAAAGCTAGGAGACAAACTCATCACGCGGTATAAGAGTTACATTTGTTCACACATTTAAAGTAAAATAATGTTAATAATGCTGGTTTTTAGACAATTCTGCATTACTGCTGGCTTTCTACTAGCCACTTAAGTAAAAAAAATACATTTAAGTGAATTATGCCTTATTTATTTAGCAAAGACGAAATCATATTTCATTGATAGCTTTAATTTATTAAAGCATCATAAATCTGTTTTTTTTTCAGGAAATAGTGATTATTTGGATCGTAACCAAATTTATTTGTCTATTTTTTTAAGCCTTACTTAAACGGCTAGTAGTAAGCTACTACTAGTAGTAGTAGTAAGTAAGTTTCAACATGGAATTATCAAATCGTGATGTGGCATTGAAATTGGTGTTGGTTACTTTGTAGTTTTACTCCTCATACATTGTTGTAATTGTACTAATTGTAGGTTGATTTCAAGTTTATACCTACTTTGTTTAAGGTGACTATCCAAAAAAGACAGAGGGTTTTTTGTATTTTGTTTGTTTTTTCTAAGTTGATTTAATTTTTATTTAGATAATAAAGCTTTGAAATAAATTTGTTTCTTTTATTTAAAATAGAAATACTTTGTTTTATTAGATACTGTTAATATGGCCAGAGTATGGGCATATTTACATACACTATAGGAAATATGGCCAATTTCCCATGTTCTAAGAATTTGTCATAATCTTTAAATTTGTTGCAAATATTTCTTATTTTAGATGAAAACATGTTAATTAGATAGATTTTATGTCAAACGAGATAGAAAATAATAGACATATGTCCTAGGTTGTATAAGAAAATTGTAATCAAACCTTAAAGTGGCCATATTTGACCCTCGGTCGATACCTCGGTCGTTTCCGCATGTCACCACCTAGTTTGTGCCCGCCGGGGACATGTGGGAATTCTTCCAAAAAATTCCCGCATGTCACTGGGAAGGAATAACCTGTGACAATCGGGAATTGATTAATGAACATTTTTTTCTATAAGGTTTATATCTTTAAGGGTTCTTTTTCAATAGATTAAATTTACATAAGGTTTGAAGTTACATATTTTAGAAACTTTTTTTAAGTAACTTAAATATTTTATATTCCCTTTCCATCATAAAAAATAACAATTTATTACACATTATTAATATTAATTTATAACCGAATCTTAAAATACTCATCCTTTATTGCTTCAACTACATTCTACTTAAAATATAGACTATAGTAGGTTTGTTTGTTCTATTTGGATATAATCACAAAAAATTACGAAAGTTACATTTTTTTGGCAAAAAAATTAATCGACAATCAATTTTGACTTTTTATATTTTAAAAAGCAACCGTTTTTAAAAATACAATACAATCAACACAATTAAAAGTAAGTATGTACTAATCATGACTATTATTTGTAAAATCACAAATGTCTTCGAAGTAAAAATTGTATTCACTATCTCATAATCACAGAATACTTTAATTTAATTTACCTAATTTATTTATACTATTCATAACCTATTGATAAGGCCCTTCGATGGTGATTATATCCAAATAGAACAAAGAAACTTACTATATTCTATATTTTAAGTAGAGTCAAAATGAATGTCAAAAAATCGCTATGTTCATTGACAACTTTCCAAAATCTTGCTATTGGTGAATTTGAACCTTGTACTGTTTTTTATGTAGCGGCGGGCAAAAAGGCGTGACTTGGTTTCGAGGACGTCCCCTTGGTTCACGAAAGTCTATTTTGTTTAACAATGGAGTGCAATAAATCTCATTTCTTACTAATCGAAACATAAATAAACAATGTAACAGTTTTCTACGGCGACGTTTTAGCGACTGAGTTTTATAAGAAATAATATACTTCTTCACTATGCCACTTCTATATGCGATACGCCACAGGAAACGTTTCTCCACTCTTTCTAGTCCCAGTGAGTGGATAGCGTAATGGGGCCTCACTACACTACAGTACTCGAATAAACTCCTTACTAAGCTATAATACAGACATATTTTAGTCTTGTTTGTCTTAAACACTTTAATAATTCTTATTATAAATCCTAACATCGTAGACGATTTCTACATAATATGATAAATATGGGGTACAAAAGTAAGCTTATGATCAAAAATTACACCAAGATCTCTAGTCTGTTCCAAACATGTTTCCCCCGTCTTGGTCCGGGCTCCTTTGCAGAATAGACCATCTGCCTTTCTTGCCAGGCAGCTCGTAAAAGGCGAGCATAGGCTTATCATCACTAACACCGTGACATCTGCACGCTTTCGCAGCAACTTGCCCGGATTGGTACCACCGCCTTACCTATTCTTGCCGCCATAACGTCATGACGTGTTTCGGTTCGGAGGGTAAGGTAGCCGGTAAACTTACTTTTGCTCGAGGCCTAACATCCGGACCTCAGGTTGGCAACGCACCATTACCATCTTTGGTGTCTCTAGGCGGCGTGAATTTCTTACCATCAGGAAATCTGTCTGCTTGTTGGCCTTCCTATAACATAAAAAAACGTTGTTATTCATACTGCCCAATATAATATTCATGATATTGCGGATTTCATTTTCGCGTAAATTTTATAAGAAAACATTTGTCATAATTAGGCAACATCCCATTATTACTGCACTATGACTCCAAGTTAGTAAGATTATCTTGGAGAAGTGATATGTTGGTTTCAGAATTGATTTCCTTGACAAACAATTTTAGTGTTAAAAACAGGCATTAATGTCATTAATGAAATAATTAAACCACTCTGGACCCAAGTGACACCTTGAGGTATTCCTATTAGTAGTATTCCTTGAGACAAATCAAAGAGATTCTAAAAACTTTAACACAAATTGTTATTGGTAAATGATGGCATTGCATTTTTTTCTTTACACTGTTATATCTTGATACTGCTACTGAGTTTTATAATCAAGCGGTGTTTACCTGTAAGTGTTAAATACAATTAAGTAGCTTAATTTACTATGCATGACAAAATATATTTTATCATTGTACTTAAACTTTGGTAAGCCATTTAAATAAAATAAAATAAGCTGTATTCTGTGTTTAACTAATCTTATATGCTGTAGTGATCATTTAATTGAAGGGATAAATTATTTTGGGTGTTTTTACTAATACGATTTATAATAGTTTACCACTTATATAAGCATATACATACATACATACATACATATCTTCACGCCAAGTCCCTTACGGGGTAGGCAGAGAATATCGAGTGCCAGACCTCACGATCCTGATAAACCTGTCTTGCTTCCTTCACATTCATAACCTTTTTCATACAAACACGCCGGTTTCGGAGACTCTTGACACCACCCTCGGATAATATCCCATTGATCTGATCGTGAAATATCAGCCTTGGTCTCCCCGGGTATCTACATCCATCCACATTCGCATTGTATATCTGCTTTGTCAATCTTTCAACGCTCCATTCACACTATTCCCTGCACTCATTCTCCTCTCTGTACCTCACTTCCGCGGTGTACCTTCCATCCCTGCTAAAAGCACAACCAAGATATACAATTTCATTCACTTGTTCCAGCACTACATCATCAACCAAAACTCTTACATCCGTATATATATATATATATATATAAGCACAACTTAGCTAAGACGCAATCGAGGCGGCGGCAAGTCACTCGTGTGTCGTCGTTTGTACGGTACGGTCGAATTCCTAAGGATGCCTTGGTGTAGAGGCTGGTTTTGTTTCCCGTGTTCAGACTCTATTTGTGATCTGGTCGCGGAGGTGAGAAGTGGGAACTTTAGGTAGGGTTGTCACATGTAAAGAACGTGACAATTTATATTGTTTCCCGAGCTCTTCCTATATTCGTGTTCTGGTCGCCGAGGTGGGTGGTGGGAACGTCATTTAGGCTTGTCACATTCTGTGTCGTTTGGAGAATTATTTGCCACAACAGTTACACTGCTTACGCGGAATTAGCAAAATAAAGGCTTATTATACAACAGGACACGGTGGTTTCTCCCAACACTTAGCTCGATCCATGTTTAAAGATCTGGCATCTGCGACACCGGGACTGACGAACCGGTCATACATCAACACATAATTTATGAATGTCCCGTTTGTCTATCACAAAGAATAGACCTGGAACAAAGTATAACTTATAAAATATGCAAGGAAAATACAGCAAAAATACTAGAAGATAAAAAGAAAATATAAAAGTTTTTGGATTATAGTATAAGTCCAGTAAGGTTTCGACGATTTCTGCCGTCATAACGTCTAGCGCGCCACTGTCATGTTTCGGTTAGGAAGGGTAGGGTGAAGAGGGTTAACACCCTATCTTCAGGATGGCAACATATTATCACCACCTCTGGTGTCAGGTGACTTGTATTATTATTCCATAAAATTGCCACAGTATTTTTTTATTATTTAAAGGTATCAGAAGTTCTGTAAACACCACGGCCTAGTAACTTGGTGTGCTCCGCAATAAATATCATTGCATCTGCTGGTATCTGGCGTGAATGTATTTTAATGGATTTTTAAGCATGACAGAGGCAATATGGATGACCATTTCCTTATTTGACGTGGAGTGACATTGATAAATGACGGGTTTGTCGTCTGTTGCCCAAACTACCTATGTAATAAAATAGAAAGCCAGTCGCAATTAGGTATAGTGATACACTGGGATACGTAATGCAATTAACAGCTTGAAAAATATAATAATAGGTACAGTAGAAATATACATATTTTATACTACAAGAAGGCAAACAATTACAATGTCTTAATCAAATCAAGAAATGCAAGTAACTTAAAGACACAAAGGATACTTGCATTGTCAACCTGAGGCTGAAATGCTAAAATATTTGTGTAAGTTTGGCGTATACATTAAAACTGGCACGTTTTCGTTGCTATTGTGAAGTTTTTTACTAATAGTAATACCGAAGACATTTTAATTTTATTGATATTATGTTTCATATTTTAAATAAATAGGTATCTACAGTTTATAATATATTATACTTGCATTACCCTTCGATTTGGCCGATAATGAGGAGCAATGACGTTACGGTGGCAGGAGTAGATAAGATGCTAGATGGTGGTACCAGTCCAAACAAATCATTTTGGGAATCGACCACGTTGTCTGAACATCTGCGCTGGTTAATATTTCACCAATCTAAATTATCAGGGTATTCTGTACGCGAGTAACGTCCCCTCCCTACTCCAGAAAGAAAGACTGATTCCTGTTAAATGAAATACCTACCTGATACTGTTAACTAATACGTAAATATAATAAAAAGAGGCAACGGTTGCAGTAGATTGTCGACTGCATTAAAATGCAATAGCTATTGCAAGAAATGAACTGTCGCTATCAGGACATGTGGTGTCTATAGGTGCCGGTTGACTCTTATCTCATTTTCATCGTATTTTAACATAAAAAACACATTCCAGTGGCTTATTAACCCTTTGAAACGATTGGTATATAGATAATCGGTACCTTTTTAGTTGAAGGAAGAAACATAATATAAATTAAATTAACATTGACGGTATTTTTAACAGTTTTTGAATAACCAGTGCATAATAACTATGAAAAATGCAAGTTTTGGTCGTAGGAAGTGATAAATCCTTTGTCCCTTTGTAGGTGGATGTCAATTTTCGTGTTTAATTTCTTTTAAAAAATGTACCACCTGCTACCATGAGTACGGCGAGGTTCGGAAACTTCGGTGAAAAAAAGCAAAAGCGCGATATTGATATTCCTAACATTGTATTCACCTACTCATCGCACAAAATTAACTTTAAAACTTAATTTCTATTTTAGCTCCTTCGTATCAATGTCAGCTAGCTTTCAACAAAGTTATAGTAGAAGATCCGAACCTACATCAATTCACGCCGAGCTTAGGATGACACATATTATAGTAATTTTAGTTTTTTTTGCAAGATTTAGGTCAACAGCCGAGGTGTCCGAATTGTGAGCCCCCCTCTAGTAGTAAAGAATATGCGCATTATCTCCAAAACAACGGGACGAACATAGCATACCATACCATCCGTCATCTAACGGACCCGCGGAACTGGCGTAACCACCATGCGGATGGCGGATGGCTGTAAGTGAGCAATAAAAAGGCTCTACGCGACAGTTGTGATATTCATGTGGCGTTACAAGCGTACTTAATGGCTTATAGGAATATGTAACATAGCAGAACTGGCAATGATTCTACATCTGTTAAACAAACTGGGCAGGTAAAAGATCGCGTCGATTACGTCAAATTTACAAAAGGGGCGTAGGAATAAATGAATAAAACTAGAGAACGACGTTTGTGCAAAAAACTAATGTCATCGGAGAGATCTTTTGTTGTCAAGGCAGATTATACAAAAGGTAAGTTCTAAGACCTAAGCATTATTTGGTTAGAAAGAGAAACGGACCACCAGTCCAGAGTTGGGCTGTTAGATAGGAAACCTGAAATATTTGGACAAAATTTCAAAATGTCGGGATTTCAGGATTATACTACAAAAAAATTTACAAAAATTGGATTTTCAAAGATAGGAATTACAAAAATCTACCTTTTGAATCGACTCCATAAAGGAAAAGATTATCAATTCGAATATATTTTTATGGTTCCTTACCGTGAAAAAAGTCAACACTCAACTATGAAACAAATTAAGAATATTAATACTTTTAAATATTGAAAAAAAAACTTTCCAATAAGGCTTACTATAGTGCTATTGAATATTTATTTGACATTTTAATAATAAATAAATTATGAGACTGGTTTTAATTATAATGAATATAAAATTTATAATTTGAAATAGTATGTGGACTTTTTCAAAATTTTGAAAATTCTCAAGTGAATCAAAACCCACTTCCTCCAGGGTACCTCCCATCTAATATCGTGCCTCGAATCTAAACGCGATACGGAATTACAAAAAGTTGGTAGAAAGAAACTAAGATGTTGCTTATCACAGGAAGAGGGAAAATTGCAAAATCCATATATTTTAAGTACCTACACGAAAAAAAAATGAAAAATATCTTTTATTTATTTATTAACAAACTTACCCTACCATTACAGGTCATCTTAACCTAATGCAATAGCGTAGCCATCTTTAAAACGAAACTAGTTATTATATATCTTATTACACTAATTACCTAACATAGCATAATACAAATAAAGTAAATTTTGCGAGTTCATTTAAGTGACCCCCGAATAAGTCCCTTTGATCATGTACTCTGTTAATGTTGTTTATTGGGCGGACAAGCGGCGTCTTCACTAACAGGTTGGTTCTGGCGCGGGGCACGACTAGCAACGGCGGACAAAGCCGCCTCCACATGTACCGGTCGGGCACACTGAACTGGAAGTGCCCTAGGAGCTCCGAGTGGTGCTCCACCCCTAGTAGCAACTTAACCACATACATTGTGAGCGTAAAATCTCGCCGCACTTCTAATTTATTTAATACCATACCTAACACAAATAGGGTACACACCCCTAAGTCTCGGACCTTAGATATGCGCTGTATTGGAGTAGTCTCCATTTCATATCCGCAAAGCACTGTATTCCGCTTGCGAGTGAACGTCATCACTGAACATTTAGAGACATTGAATTGAAGCTTGTTCTCGCGACTCCAATTCAATACTCGGTTTATAACCTCTTGCAAACGATGACAATCCGTCTTATCCTTAACCTCCAGCAGCAATTTATTATTGTTATTGCTGCAAACACATGTAAGATTTTATTCTTAACTAGTTAAAAATAAATAAAACTGTATAGGAATTGTATATCGTCGATGAAGTACCAATACCTCCTAACTGACAATTTTGTCCAAAATTACTTTTTTATTGCAATAGACATAAAACTCATATTCGCATAGATGGAATTCACTCCTATCTAAAACTTCTTTACCAATAAGCTTCCTGAGTTATGTGAAAATATCTACTAAGTCAAAGAATTCATTCGTTCGTTAGTATTTTATGGAAATATCTCCTAAGTGTAAATTTAAATTCTTAACACTTAGGAGGTATTGGTACTTCATCGACGATATGCATAATTTGATGACTTTCGAAAAATGTATTCGTGAATACTTACTTCGAATAAAAATAAAAAATTGAAAAAATTGAATTGAACATTTCCCCGTTTTTCCCCGTGTTGGTCCGGGCTCCTTTGAAGAATAGACCATCTGCCTTCCTGCCAGGCAGCTCGTAAAAGGCGAGCATAGGTTTACCGTTACTAACACCGTGACTAGGTGGTAGAGTTTCGCAGCGACTCATCCGGATTGATACCACCGCCTGACCTATTCCTGCCGCCATAATGTCATGACGTGTTCCTGTTCGGAGGGTAAGGTAGCCGGTAAACTTACTTTTGTTGGATCCTAACATCATCGGCTTCAGGTTGGCAGCGCACCATTGCCACCTTTGGTGTCTCTAGGCGGCGTGAATTTCTTACCATCAGGAAATCCGTCCGCTTGTTTGCCTTCCAATATCATAAAAAAAAGTCAGTTAAAGCATCCCAAAGAGTATGCAATTTTCAAGCTAAACTAATTAGATATTCTTTTTAAATTTGTAAAATATCTTTTAATGATTTTCACAATATCTAAGCTCACTACCACTCTAATATTATTACCATGCCGCGGTTTAGCATTTCTCTTTTCAATAGCCAGGTAGATAATGACTTTGATGTGGTGCTAAATCCATTTTATAAAGATCAGCAATCAGATCGTAATCATGCTATTTTTAAGGGAACAATTCGGAATCTTAACATAAATACATAACCAAAAAAGAACCAACAAAACTTGTTTGTTATTAGCCGAGTGATCGCTTATCAAACTTTTTAAAGAAGTAAGAAATAAAAAGAACAAATAGACGAATTAATATCCTTCTTTTTTACGAGCTCAAAAAAATCTGTAAAATTTAGCTAAGCAAGTTTAATGATAATTTTTGCTCCCTTTCATTGAGAAAAAATGAGGAAATCAGAAAACTATGCTTATCACCTCCATAAAAACATTTCACGGAGATGAGTTGAGGCACACCGATGAAGTGTTTTTTAAAAAAAAATTGAAACAACAAGTTACGAGTACCTTAGGAACTAAAGGATAAATAACTTTAATAGTGCCATATAATCTTCGGATTTTTTAAAATGTAAGCAAACGGCTTCTGTGTCGGTGACATGAAAACATCATTTTAAGATAATGTAATCGCTTTTAGGTATAAGGACCGTACCATTTTCATTTGGAATTAAATATAAAAGGAGTAAGGCATAAGGAATGTTAGTCGATAATGGTACTTCTAGAACAAAATTAAGACATTAATTTGCACTGTAGGCTTAAACCGTAATAGATTTTGTTAGAGATGGGTATATTTTAAAGTTGGTTGATATAAAATTTTTAGGTCTTTTTCCTTTTGCATGCTTCTAACTATTCAAGTAGCTAGTTCTGGTGTAATTTGCCTAAATTTGCAAAAGTGATTGCGATTTCTAGGGTAAGTAACCGATCATATACTATTTACTGTAAACGTGTATCAACTTGATAGCATGAATACAGCATTGTATGTTATTTAGTTCGCCTATAGCCTTATGTTTTTTTTTAGCTTTTTTTAATTCTTATTTATTTTTCTTATTTATCATCATATTGAATCATATATTCTTTCATTAAACCTACAGTTTGATAACGCTTTTGTTCATCATCTAAAGTCAAACTTATAATTTCTTTGATTTGACTTCCAAACCTTAATGCTTCTTCTTGATCTAGATTTTCATTGTTGACCTTGACTACTGTCTTTAATCTAGTAACTGATGCTCGTTTATGTCTACGCCTATTAATCTACTAATACTACTAATCTATTTATTTTTTTAATGGTCTAAATGTTTATACAACTGCCATGCTTTGACGTGCAATAGAGGTAAGTTTTCGCAATTTTGAAATTAAATTGAGTTCGTTGGTAAGTCTTTTCTAGTTGTGTACCACTGCCAAAGTAGTGAGTTCTCCCTTAAGCGGCCGGAAATATTAACCCTAAATCATTCGTCTATTCCAGTAACTTATAGTAATAATAATAATAATAAATCATCTTTATTTATTTTACATAAACCTACAAGAGGCACTTGTGACGGGTCTATATAATAATACCACCGATGTGTGTGTGTGTGGGCCCCATTGCAATTTCTTATCAATTGTTATTCCTAAAAACGTAGTATAATCTATAAGGTCCAACTTGTTCCCATTAAGTTGTACGTTGGTATGTATTTGCCTCACATTTGGCATTGAAATTTTAATACAATTAGTTTTTTTCATTCAAAAAAAGATTATTTACATTGAACCAGTGTACAACTTTTGAAATCGCATTGTTCGTTTCGTCATACTTACCCAGTTGTCTTTTCACTTTAAATATAAGTGAAGTGTCATCTGCGAACAATACAATTTCGTGTTTGTCTCTTACGTAGTAACAGCAGCACCAGTCGATTTTTTACCAGTAATATCAACCTACTGAATTCTTCCATTCAAATATGAAATCAGAAGATCGAGTGCCTTATTTCTAATTCCATATTGGCGCAGTTTCCTGATCAACGTATCGTGTCTTACGCAATTACGCTTACGCTTATGCATCCTTTTTTTTTAATGTTAGCATAATAAAAGTGATAACGGATGAATGAACAAATTTAAAAATTTCTGAAAAATATTAACGCACAATTTACAATAATTGTTTTATTGAAACTGTCTTGATTAACTTTACTTTTCACGATTAATCGGTTTAATAAAATAAAAAGTAAATAATATCTTAATTGATGATCTTTACAGTTGACTATTTTTTAATAGCCAAAACGATCTAAGAAGACGACGAACTGACTAGCGTAAATTCAATCAGAAGGAAATAAGAGTTAATCCGCGGTTACGCGGTTAAAGAAGTTTAACTTCGAATCTTAAGAATCAGCCGATTTTTAACTATTTTGTTGCTGGTTCTTATACTGTATTTGAGTAGCCTCCTATTGAGCACCAAATTCAGAACACTCTGTATTTCAGAAGAAACCAGTTTCAAGATGGCAAGATCAGAAAAATTAAAAAAATATATGAAACAATTTTTTGCAATATTTTAGATTTAGCAACAAAATAACAACTAAATTTTCTGTTAAGATCAAAGGAAAATAATATAATTCACTTAGTTACCTTGTTACCTTTCACTATTTGCGATTTCTAGGGATTGGCACAAGCAACAAAAACGTTGTTTTGGCAACTAATTAGCAACGGTTTAGCTTCAAATTGATGATATTTTTTTTTCGCAGCATTGCTGGTTCCGCTATGCTAGCCTGATAGGGCTGACATACTACAGTTAAACATTCAGTGCAAACTAAGCTATGCTTTGTTACACCATGACGTGTTTTAATAAATTTAATATCTTTAAATTAATTTAATATCTTTACATTTATATATTCTGTAACATCGGGGATAATTTAATGAATCAATAAAAACATTTTGAGGCGCCCGTATCTAATGTGATTAAAAATCATTCATCTCACTCCTTAATACTTAGTGTGGTCATAAGTTCTATCACATGTTTATTGTTAAATAATAATAACCTGTTTGTTTTTAGAATAATAATTTATGTATCATAATATGATCATAACATGAACATTTTAATAAAACGTGTCTTCTTATGTTAATGAGGTTTACTCAAAATTAGTACCGCGATTTTCAATGCAGGCCTTCAATCTTCGCGGCCATTCGTCTGCAGCAGCATGCTCGAGGTCCATGTTAATATCAGCGTATGCTTTGATCAGGGATGCCTTCAGTGATTCCAAATTGGGACGAAGTTTTGAGCACGCCTTCTGCTCCAAGTGTTGCCATATCTTGTAATGCTACTGATTTAAGTCTGGACTAGAAGAGGGCCAGTCTTCGTGGCGTGAAGTCAATTTCATGCGCAATTAGCCAGTTTTGGTACCTATCGCTCTATGGACTGGCGCAAAATCTTGTTGAAATGCCCAGAGCCTGTTATTGAACATGGTAACAGTAACAGATTCAACAAAGTCCATGATCACTGTGTTTCGCATTAGTTTTTACGCCTTTCTCACAAAAGTGTATCTCAGTTAAGCTTCAATATGAGACCCAACTAAACTATGACTGGGGATTGAAATGACCTCCCTGTGTGGAATACGATGGCTTGCTTCGACACTGCTGTGGGTATACACCTTATCATTTTGTCTGTTGTCGCTCACCTTCATAGTAAATAGGTTTTCGTCCGAAAAAAGAATTTGACGGTGCTTTACTTCTGGATACTGTTTCAACAATACGCGGGATCTCTTCAGTCTCATGTTCATGTCCGGTTTTTCTGCGATAAGCTCGTAGTTCTAAGTCTTCATTTAGTACTCTTTTCACCATTGTTTTGCTTAACCCCATCTGAAGGGCTACAGTTTCTAGTTGCGGAAGGGAGTTCCTTCACGTCTTGTGCCAACCATTGCTGGTGCTCTAACTGAGCAAAAGCAACCGCTTCTTTTTCAGTCTTCCAAACTTTAGTCCATATTATGTATTGTTTGATGCTACGATAAATTAATATTCTAATTAAATTCAAATTTTTCAGTATGTCAAAAATTTGAGGTATGTAACCACATCAAATTAGAAAAAAATAACCGGAACACGTCATGATGTTATGGCGGTAGGAATAGGTAAGGCGTTGGTACCAATCCAGGTGAGTCGTTGCGAAACTCTACCACCTAGTGAGATATCACGGTATTGATGACGGTAAGCCTATGCTCGCCTTTTACAAGCTGCCTGGCACGAAGGCAGATGGTCCATTCTGCAAAGGAGCCCTAAAAGCATTTTGGAATTGATATGGATTTACTTAGGGCTCACTGCCTTGTAGCTTAAAATTAGTAGTCATAATAGGTTTGTTTATTTTATTACTATTATTGTCGCCAAATTTATCACCGGTTGTAAGTTAACTCTATGATGAACTTAACCCTAATATTTAAAGCTTTCAATGGGTCTAACTGATCCAAATATACATTAAATATCATTTTTGATTGAATTGTTTCTTCCCTGTGTCTAGATTTATTAAGGCATAGACTATTTCCCTAACCTTTTCGCCACTACCCGCAACACCTAACCTATCTGCTATCAAGTGCAATAATTCCTGCTCTAGTTGCACCCCTTCTCTAAAATCTCCAAATTTACTCCGTAGTTTGTAGGTATATCCTCCCAAACTTGAATCTCCGTTTGCTGTGATAACGCCTCTGCTTCTTTGCCCTTATTTTTGTTTTTGTAAGGAAGCTATCTTGGGGCTCTGCCTATTTTTTATAAGATCTAGCACGTTTTTTACGCCCTTCTTATAGAAAAATCCAACATTTTTTGTCTTCCTGCCGTAAGAATAGGCAAAAGGATTGTCATCATTTGGGAATCGATTATAGTGGCATATTTAAATTTTTCAGCCATTTCACAGTTGAACAAAATATCGCAATAGAAGTATAAATTGTTGCGAAAATGTATAAAATTAACAACTGAAGTTCATGGGCCAAGTTAAGGATCTCGAGAGCAACAAATTTTAATGCTAACCTCCACAACATCGCTGAAATTGCTGCTTCTGTTGCCATGTGGGTCTACTGTAGGTTCTTGGTTTTGGGTATTCGCGTCGTGGTTGTCCGACGTCTAGTTAGCCCGACTCATGGGTTTTGATGGTGCCCTGGCACGCCTTCTGCCAAATCTTGGGGGCACGAGTTCAGCTTGTCGCCGTCTCTATACGAGGGTGTTGCGCTCAATGGTTCTCTACGGAGCACCTATATGAGCTCCAATTCCGTCGGCCGCAAACGTCGCTATGTTGCGAAAACCACAGAGAAGGATGGCGGTAAGAATCATTCGTGGCTATCGCACCATTTCTGTGGATGCGACGTGCGTTTTAGCGGGTTCAATTCCTTGGGACCTCGATGCCCAAGTGCTGTCTGCTCGAGAGACGTGTCGAGCTCCGGTCAAGCTCCGGTCGCGAGGTGATCCGCCCAGAGTGACGGAGGCGTGGAAGTCCCGCGCTCAACAGGTTGAAGTTAGGAAGTGGAAGGAGTGGCTGGCCATACCCACGGCCGGCCACCGGACAATTGAGGCTATACGAGCAGTTTTAAAACACTGGCTGGATAGATAGCATGGCTGTCTTACGCTCCGGCTTACACAGGTGCTTTCTGGACATGGGTGTTTCGGAAGGTATCTGTGTAATATTGCCATCACTGTGTGGGCAGCGAGGATACGGCGTAGCACACTCTCGAGGAATACTAGGATGATGCAGCGTCGTATCTTGCGCGAAAGTATAGGGGAGGATCTGTCGCTTCCAGCCGTTATTCAGCGGTCCTCTCTCTCTGTGAAATAGTGGTTGCGCAGAAATAGACGGCGGAAAGAGAGAGGGAGACTTCGATCCATGCCCTTCAAATCCACCGAAGACGAACGGGTGGCTGAAGGAGGGCTTACCAGGATCTCCAGCCCCCGTGACAGAGGCCGGGGCGCCAAGTCCCTCACAGGCCTCGAGGAGTGTCCATGCGCGCCCTAAAGCCGTCTGCCGAGATTCAACCCGGCCCGTGAAGGATGTCGCTGGCACTAACTACAGGCCGGCGGATGCTGGCGGGGTGGTGGAAGATTACTCACGTGTTCCCATCTCTCTGCCGCCTCAAGCATTGGGAGGACACTGCATTTGAGGTTTTAGTGGGTATTCCGGTACTACCATCCGCCGGCGAGTCCCACACTCGGGCCCGACCAACTGGGCCCGGTCGTGCGTAAAGGCAAAAAAAAGGGTGCACTAAAGCGGTCTTCCGTGAAATCGGTATAATGCTTAATGAATAGGAAAGCCGGATGAATTGTCTTAAAATCGGTGCCAGCTTAAGAACGAGCGCACACTTTTCGAACGATCGGAGGGATACCATCGTGCCCACTCGACTTGTTGATGTCCAACGAAATTAGTATCTTGCGTATTGAACTCTGCAAAAACTTTATTTCTGGCATAGACATTTCATACCGCGGGATGCTCGACAGTGTGTTTCCATGCTCATCTAAAGTCGAGTTGGAAGCAGAAAGGTAGCTTAAGAGTTCAGCTTTTTCTTTCGCATCATGCGCCACTTAAACATCACTCCGGTGTTAAGATGAGACTGATGGCTTTGTGAATTTCCTTGGACAGCCTTGGCAAGAGACCAGAACGTTCTTCTTCATAAAGGCAAGGAGGCTAATTACTAGTCAATTTTGCTGAATTTGATTTAGAAATGACTCTTTTTAAAAACCTAGTAGCAGAGCTATACTCTTTTTTTAAGAGAGCTGCTGTTTTCATCACAACACTTTACATCCGCGGCTCAAGCCTGGTACCATTTCCATTTACGGCTAAGTGCCGTCTTTCAGGGACGGCTGATCCAAGGCTAGGATTTTTCACCAATGGGCACTGAAGAGAACGGAATATAAAGTTCCATACCCTGCAGGCCCTGCAGCACCACATCAATGACAGCATCAGCAACGATGTTTGGATGCAAATATTCCTCCATAGGTAAGATGCAAAAAAAGATCGCATCCCGTCCCATGTGACCTATAATGCCACACTCGATGTCGGCCCAATAGTTGTAGTCGTGCAGGAGGTGTAACCAAAAGTGCACTTCGGATTAATAAGTGGTCGGAAGATCCAAGAGGGGCATCGACAGAGACTTTAACGTTCTGTGGTTGAGAGGTGAGTAGAAGGTCTAATAGTGAAGGCGTTTGATTCCCTACATGGCGCGGGCTAACTTATCATTTGCGTGAGATAATAGGACAAGACAAAGTCGTGAACAGATCTTCCCACATGATCGGTAGAACGTGAACCAAGCAAAGTCGGACGTCGGTGTAAGGGTCAGACAATACTCTGAGACTTCAATAAAATCAGGTACTATACCTTAGTATTATAAAAAAAACGAGAAAATCTTTAAATATTACTAATAATAATCAGTTAATCAATTAAATGAAAATTTAATGAAAACTGAATAAGCGTTGTTAATCAATTTAAGGAACTGCAACAAATTATTTCTGATAGGTACATGAAACGAACTTGACGTATTTTTAGTTCAATAAGTGCGATACGAGGTCGAAAACATCTCGTAATGTCTTTTTCGTTTTCCTATGTCAAATTTAAAAATAATTCGAGGCGCCGCTACCCTCCAACAGAAAAAATATTGATATATCGATAAAATAAAAATTAAATGACAAATAAGAAATTTCATGACATATAGCTGTTTTAAAGTTATCTTAACATACGAGATCGTTTACACCTCGTTGCGTCATTACGGGAAGTCCAGTACGCACTGGTTACTACCACGTAGCGCACCTGTTTGTAGTAGGTAAAATTTGCAGCCGCAGTTAAAGTCAGATTGTAATATATATTTTTAATCTAGTTTATATAGTAACTATTATTATTAAAAAAAGACAAGCCCGCTGAGTTTCTTTCGCCGGATCTTCTGTGTGTGGCCGCGTTCCGATCCGGTGGTAGTTTAAAAAAAATTTCGACGCGCACAAATACTACTTGTATGGTTCAAGTGAATAAAGATTTTTCTGATTCTGATTCTGAACATTGCTCATCTACACATAAAGCTTATTTTCAAGATGGCACAAATAGAGCAATGTCTGTTGTTATTACACGTATCTGCTATCATGTGAGAATGTAATGTAGAAATATCTAAGTAAAACAAAAACAGCAATTAATCTATGTTTTATTTTAGATCTCGCTCCGTCTTTTTCGCGCATGCGCCCTGCGCCGTCTTACGATTTGACAATCTCAAGCAAGTTTAGAGGTTTTTGCCCATTCCAAAAAAAGTGCGCAACGCCGCTAAAGGAGTTTTCACTTCAAAAAGACATTTGGTGTAATCATTTTCAATATGCTCATACAGTACATACTTATATTACGGTTATTCATTTATTATTATATGTGTGGAAAAAAAATATGCATGATACATTAGTATCTGTGAAACCAGGGAAATAAAAATACAAAATTTTTACCCAGTCGTTTCTAACCCGTTGTCTTACTATCCGATGAAAAACATTTTATAGTTAACTTTTTTACACATTGTGCTGTCACATTATTTCAGTTTTAGTAGGGATTCTTAAATTTTTTTAGCAATTAATATAGCCTATATTTTTCTGCAATATTATTATTTCTAATGGTGAGAGAATTTTTATAATCGGTTCAGTAGTTTTGGAGCCTATTCTATACAAATAAACCAACAAACAACATTTTCCTTTGTTATTATTAAAGATGTATTATGAAGCTTATTTAAAATATAAATAAGCCTACCTAGGCTACATTTATCAAAAACATTACTGAGTGCTTTGATTTAAATAAAAATAAATCTTTCATTTCTGTAAATCTAGTAGTTTGCCCCGAACTGAGACCTTGCGAGGAGCCAATAGATCCAATAATTCTATCATTCCATAATTCACCATTTATTTGATACGAGTAGGTATATTGGCAAAATGTCACTGCATAGCAATCGTATAAGTAGTTTTTTTTATGATATTGGAAGGCAAACAAGCAGACGGATTTCCTGATGTTAAGAAATTCACGCCGCCTATAGACACTAAAGGTGGTAATGGTGCGTTTTAGAGTAGTGCGTAAATAATGAAAAAAAAATACAATACCAAATCCACTAAAATGGACATTGATTTTTTAAATTGGGATATATGAAAATTCTATTTTCTTAATCAAATTACTGGCTAAAGAATTTTTTCAATGTTGGACCTTTGATGTTATATTTACGAAAAACACATTGTATCGCCTGGAGCACATTAAATAAACTCATAAAGCTTTGTGTAACCTTTAACGTCAAACACACAGCGAAGTGGCTCTAGGCGAAAGTTTTCTATTGAAATGTAATGATCTTGAAAATAGCTTTGGATTCCTCAAGTAAGGTGTTTAGCGCGGTTCAACTGGGAACTAAATCGAGAACTAGAATAAACTCAAACCGTATGTGACACATTAACTTTGAAAGTTCTAATGTGTGTACTTTTAGAGTTTAAATTTTGTTTCGATAATTCATTTTTTAAAGGATTCGATAGAATAAGCAAACGGCTTTTCTGATGGCAAGAGACAATCGCGGCCTCCGGTCACCTAGATAGTATGGATGTGTCGCTCTAATACATTTTCTCATTGTTGTTTATTTAGTTTATTTAAATAGTTTTCTCAGAACTGTGGTGCTTGTCATGGAGTAAGTAGTTCTGATGTGATAAAATATGGTTTAAACATTTATCTTGGTCCGGGTCTGCTGAGTAGATTAGACCATCTGCTACTATGCCAGGCAGCTCGAAATATGTTATGTCATTACCAACAAGACCACTGGTTGTACAGTGGTGTGCACCAACTTTCCCTGGTAGGGAGCCACCGCCTCATCTATTCCTACCGCCATTATGACTTTGTAAAGTTCCGGCAGGAGAGTACGGTAGTAGGTAGACTTGCACAAAAGGCCTTCCATCCCGGAGAAGACGAATCCTAAACCACCAGAAGAACCGTGTACTTGTTTGTTGATCTCTAACATAAAAAATATCGACAGGGAATCGACTTTATCAAAAACTAGTGCTTATGAGTGACACAGAGCAGTCGAGATGTGATGGGAGATTTGCCTCGCTCTGGTAGGCCATCACCATCTGCAACTGAAGTGAAGGAAATAATGATTGAAAATCCTTATTCATCTATGCGAGAAATAGCCGCACACAAAGACCTGAATTTTCTCCAAAAACCCAATCGCACGCGAGTCGTTGAGGACATGAAACACAATGTCGCTGGTGACAAGAAATGGATTTAAGAGTTCCACATGCAAACTAGCGAACAAGATTCAGAGTGGCGCCTTCCAACTGAAATGAAACCGAAAAAAACTTTTTCAAAAGTCAGTCATGTTGAGTGTTTTCTTTGACCGTCGTGGTTTTGTCCACTCGAAGTTTATGCCGAAGGTCAAACGGTAGATAAAGAATATTATTTTATTGTCATGTGGCGGTTACGAGAGCTAATTCGACGAAGAGGGCCATAACAGAAACATCTGTTCATGTTTCACGAACAGGGGAAAGAAAATCCTTGCATTTTGCATCACATTAATGCGTCTCCGCACAAGGTCATCACTGTGAACGAATTTAAGAACGAACTGAAATTCGTTAAAATTAATTGAAATAGCAATCACCATTCACCATATTCACCAGATATGGTTCCACCTGACTTCTTTCTTTTTCCTAAACTCACTCATAGCACCCGTTTTCAATAGGCAGAAGACATAAAGGGCGCCGATTCACGGCGAAACCTGAACTCAATTTCGGGAAACATCGTTTAAAAAAAATTTTGATGATTGAAGTATTCGTTGGCGTAAGTGTATCGTTACTTTGTATTGTAGGAGCATTACTTTGGAGGTGATAAAATAAAATTTGATGAATAACAATTAAGGGCAGTAAAACTGCAAAAACCGTCTCTAACGGTTTCATTGTTTGGTTCGATTTGGTATTTTTTTTTTGGAAAATAGCAAATTATTCCGAAATGGTCCATCATTTATAATTTATATAATACATACAAATATGCATATTTTTTTATTTATCTTGACGATAAGTGAAAATATTATGCAATATTAAGTGCAGCCCAAAAGCCAGTGGTCAGATAGCGATAAAATAATATGGGACTACCTCCAAATCATGACTTATCGCTCTAATGAAGAACCATCAAAATCGGTGCGCCAAAGACGGAGTAACGGCAAAACAAACATAAAACAACCTACAGAGAATTTAATTGAGAACCTCCACAATTTTTGAAGTCGGTTAACAAACAGGTAGGTGGTAGGTAGGCGGTAGAGTTTTGCAACGACACGCCTAGAGTGGTACCACCACCTTACCTATTCCTGCCGCCGTAACGTCAGAGCTTGCCGTTGACGTGTTCCGGTTCGGAGGATAAGATAGCCGGTTACTACTAGATAGATAACTTACTTTTGCTCTAGGCCCAACATCCCGGTCTCAGCTTGGCAACGCATCATTACCACCTTTGATAGCTCTAGACGGCGTAAATTTCTTACCATCAGGAAATCCGTCTGCTTGTTTGCCTTCCGATCAATAATACACAAACTTTTTTTTCTAATATTAGAAAAAAAAGTTTGTGTATTATTGATCGTTTCCGACAATTTATTAACAACGCAGTATTTTATTATCATGTTGTGATTATCGTAACGTATCCTGCCTGCCTAACTATCCTGCCCTATTTAAACCTGATGTACCTGAACTTATTTAGATTGACATTCTACGGTAGAACCGGTTGGGTATTGTACAAAGATGGTGTCAAGAATTTCCAAAACTGACGTGTTTGTATGAAACTAGTAATACATGTGGAAGATGCTGTGCAGGTTTGAAGAGTCGTAACACTTGATACTGGACACTCTGTGCCTTACCGTAAGGGACATGGTGCGCAGACGTATATGTTTACTGTCATTGTGAATTATTTATTATGATAGCTTAGCCTCCTCTTTTCATATTTCATCCTTAGCTCTACTTTCCTGTAAACGACTCGCTTTTTGTAGAAACTAAATTTGAACTTACTTAGATGTGTAATGTGTAATTTTATCACTAATACAAAGTATATCATAGAGTTCTGCAATAACTTCGTCGGGCTGGTACCAGGCTGGTACTTCATCTTTTTCTGACTCCAAAACATCATTGCTCACTATCGACGAGTTCCGGCTTGGAGAGTTAAGTTAGTAGATAAAACTACACAAGAGGATTAAGAAGACCGACAACAGCTAACCTTTGATGTTCATAAACAACTTGTATTTTTTACCATTAGAAAATTTGTTGCTTTATTACCACCCTATATTAATGTTGTTGCTAGTTTATTGTTATTGTTGTTAATCGAATTAAATAACTAATCAAACATTTCATAAATATGAGAAATCACAAAAATTATAGCTAATTAATTAATGATGTAGCCCGACCTGTATGTATGTATATACATATATACAGTCAGTCGTTGCTGATATATTTCTGTGCAGCAGCTACACCTGACCCATTGCTACTAACCATAATGTCATTGCTCGCCATTCCCGTTTTACTTGTGGAAGGCTAAATCTAGTAGACTTAAAAAGTAGTGGAGCATCTTGACTTGATCACATGTTCCAAGATCTCGTTCACAAGGTAGCGGCGTACGCTGCACAATGATGTTAGAATGCAACGATTGCCTTTCGCCTTATGCAGAGCCGCCGGCTTGTTAACCTTGCAATACTTAAAAAAACCAAATCGGATAGAAGCATTTGCCTCTTAGGTACTGGTAGGTACTGAAAATAATAACAACATCTTATAAAACCCATTTATTTTCATTAATATTTCTATAGCTATATAATAAACTCATAGTACAAACATCCATAATAACTTTTGCAGTAATTATTTTTCTCCACAGTAATTTACCTACAATAAGAAATTGCTAACGAGCTAAATGATATCAAATACAAAATACAAATTAAACTGCAAACATTTGGCCTGTCGTCAATGTTAACTGATGCTACCGAAATATGAGTCCAAATAGTTTATTCTGGCTTAATTTTATCCTTTTACACATACACACATCATTTTATTTGCTTACAAAATGAGTTAGCTAATCTAGATACACACACACACACACACATATATATATGTATATATATGTGTATGTAACATTTACTTTTTTGTTCAGACACAATCATAGATTTGAGATTTTAGTTTTTTTTTTATGATATTGGAAGGCAAACAAGCAGACGGATTTCCCGATGGTAAGAAATTCACGCCGCCTAAAGACACCGAAGGTGGTAATGGTGCGTTGCCGACCTGAGGCCGGGATGTTAGGCCTCGAGCAAGAGTAAGTTTACCGGCTACCTTACCCTCCGAACCGAAACACGTCATGACGTTATGGCGGCAGGAATAGGTAAGGCGGTGGTACCAATCCGGATGAGTCGCTGCAAAACTCTACCACCTAGTCAGATGTCACGGTGTTAGTGACGGTGACTATGCTCACCTTACACGAGCTGCCTGGAAGGAAGGCAGATAGTCTATTCTGCAAAGGAGCCTGGACCAACTCGAGGAAAAATTAAATATTAGGTACGTACCTATTCTGAGCCCAGTAGAAATATTTTTAGCTAATTTGAAGAAACGCTGCAGTAAATTATGTTATTCCGACATATTATGTATATTTTATTCTAGTATCTACATATTATAATGATGGTGGTATATTTAACCATCTTTAAAAAAGGAGGAGGTAATATAATGTTTTACTTCTTTAGTTTTATTACGCCAATCAATTTCTTTGTCATTTGTGAACCTATTTTAAAATATTGTTTTATTTGAAGGAACTAAGTCCACGTGCCAACCGTGAGGCTTGGGTTAAATTCCCGATATGTGTTAGATGTATTAATTTCCGGGTCTGGGTGTTTATCAAATTTATTGTGGTTTCTATTTAAGTATTTCTTTGTTCTAGAATCGTTGACTGACATACATAGCACAAGCATATATTTTGCTTACTTAGGGGTTAGATTCAATTTGTGTAACTTTTCCAGGGAGAGTACCTATATGTTATATCGCTGCCAAGTCTGAATCGAATGATGGAAACTCAGGGAAATGTGGAAAACACTTAATTTTTGTGTGAGGAGATGATGGTTTCCTTGTTGAAACTTAAGTCGTTTTTTTTGCAGTTTAAGCATATATTATTTTGGTTAATTTGAAATTTGATTTTTCGCACTTGAGATTAGCTTAATAACCATAGACTTTGAACATTATTATGCATGTAAAAACTTTTTGTACGTATTTTGAAACGTTATTAATAAATTTTAACTCACAAATTGTAGTTTTACACAGGGAGCAGATTATTAATCTGCTCTAATTGTCAGATATCTTTCAGCTCGTCGTCTTGTGTGCTTAGCAAATCGGAGAAGATTTTGAAACAATAATGAATACAACATTTTCTTTATACAGCTAACAGTATTAAAGTCGAAGAGGATACAGAAGGGCTACGGTGAGTGCCGTGAGCAGGTGTGCTGTGAGCGGCGGCGGCGCGGCGCAGTGGGCGCGGGGCTGCTGGCTGCAGGCGGCCACGTCCTGCGCCAGCACCCAGGCCATGCGCCGCAGCAGGCCGCCGGCCGCGGCCGAGCACGACCGACCGGCGTGCGACACGCACGATACGAACGCGTCACGAGCACTACAACAAGCAGATTTTCTTCATGTTGGTTACGCCGAGTTCTACCGACTGAAAACTCGCAAAGGGCGAAATCATATTATTGAAAACTAAATTCTATTTAGGTGGCCCAGCTCTGCGGCATTTTGTTATGACGGTGATAGTGGAACCTACGTTAACAAAATACCGCAGAGCTGGCTGCGATATTTACGTGTGGAACGTAGGTACCACTATCACCGTCATACTCACTCACCTATTTCTGATGCAAATTAATTCAATACAAAATTTATATTTCACACAGAATTAAATTTTCCATGCCTAGTGCTCAATGTTCTTAGCTCAAGTTTTCAGGACAATGAAAAACAAAACGCATTATGAAACAAATAAACCTGATGTTTACCAGCACAACTCAGAGTTTTTATTAAAGTATGCGATATGCTGACTCCGTTCGGAGATTTCCCGAATGGCCAGTTGCAGCTCATCAACGCATTGCGACCAGTCCGGTGACACCAGTGCCCAACATGTTGGTTCTTTTAAAAAATCTGCAACAAAAGTAACAGACAGTAACACATAATCATTACAATAAAGTGGCGGGTACACGTGAAGGGGTGTGGACCGCACGGTCGCACCTTGGTGTGGACGCACCTTAATACTCACTAAAGTACTTCACTTGCCATGTACGACTTTTTATTAGCAGCGGAACTTTCAATATTCCGACCAACTACCAATGGCTAGTGTAACTTAGTTCAAGCACGAAGCTCATCATATGTTAGTTAATGAAAAAAAAATTACAACCGTTATTGCAGATAGAACAATAGTTACTGCCGTTACTATTAGAAATGTGTAGCGGAAAAGCAGTTTCCCTTAGTTACCTCTTCTGCGGTCCAGCGGTCCAGCGTTCGACATGACTTCATGAGGAAGGTATTGGTCCCCATGTTGGGCAACAATAAAAAAGCGTGTTTTCAAATATGTATAATTATTCCCCATTTCCAGAGGTCATCGCTAACGCCTGAACGGATGGACCAAATTTGCTAATTCTATTTGAAATGAAAACTTTTTTAGCGGCGTTGCGCACTTTTTTTGGAATGGATAAAAACTTCTAAACTCGTGCCAGGACACGTGACCTGATCGAAAATTCGTAAGACGGCGCAGGGCTCTTGCGCGAATGTTCGTGTTGTCATGTTTGTGTACGATAGGGCAATAATTGAATAATATATTCTATCACATAAATGATAGTACTTTCATACTGACGATTAAAGCAATTCGTGCAAAATTATTCCCTAACCATTCCAAAATATCAAAAAAATTCAAGTTTTCACTTATGCCAGCACTCGCGGAGTGCAACCCGTTGTTTTTTTTTTGTTGTATTATTTAGAAGTAAAGCGTGTTAGAAGAAGGTTCTAATGAATAGAGAACGAGGGAAAACGCAAGTAAAGCAGTGAAAAACAATACTCTTTTTTTTTCGAACAAACTTTTGGTTACTGTTAATGTCAAGCGATACAATATACGCCGAGTTGACTCGTTTTCTAATAAAACATTGTAGAACTTAGTGTCTTCGGCTACTTGTGGGTGCGCTGGTTATGCCTCTATGTTTGCTTTGGGAGTACATGCGTGAAGATATTGTTTTACTCGCATCTGAAAAGTTACGTCAGTAGTCGCACAGTGTGACAAACACGCTAATGTTCTGTGTCGAAATAAAATACTGCACATGATTTTATCAATGAGTATAAAATTACTTAGATGTTGGTATAAACTCTTTTTGAAGTAATTATGTAGTAGTATATCGAAAACAAAGTAAGTAATTATGATGCTTATAATACAAAATACAATGTTTTGTGCCTAATACAACTAAAACAAAACGTAAATGTATTTTTGGTGTTACAAATTTGGCACAGAACAATAACGTGATTCGTGCAGACATTTTTGTGGCACGTAGATAACGAATCCATGGCTCCTGGCTGTACAAGATATATCTATTGTAAGAAGGCTGTTAGGTAGTCCTAGAATACTTATCCTGGCCAACGGTTCCATAAATTCCGTCAAGTCGATTTTATAACGGTTGGTGTACGCCAGCTCAAATAAGTTTTGATCGGATTCAACTAATTTACCTGTAAACAATAGTAGACGAAATACATCCTCTATAATATTTTTAAAAAATTCTATAACCATGATTAGTCTCAATGTGTCATAATTTTGACGATTTTGTTCTACATCTGGAAGTCCAAGGTTATTTTTATAGGAATACAAATACCTACTTAATACAACATGAGCTAATCCACTCAAGTCTCATAAATGTATCTAATTTGTAAGCTTTAATATAATAAATGATCAAAAAGAATGAATTAAGTAGTAAAATATGAAGACACATTTTGCCACGTGAATTTAACTAAATGATTTACTGGTACTTACTTCAAATTCTCATTACGTGGTCGCATGGGGAGCCAAACACCCCAAACGCGCTCTCAAAGCACAAATTCGAACAATTAAGCAGTTATTGCAACGGATTCAAGCTACTGTAAGACTAGAACGATAAAAAAAAAACAAGTTGCAGGCTATCAAACATGGTCTGGGGTGTCTTGCACTGAGTAAGTTAATGTTAAAATGTAATTTTCTTTGTATACTCAAAATTATTATTTTTTTCCATTTATTTAATAAAATAATATACAAATTTTTTAACAAAAAGCTTTGCAAAAACCTTAAATTAGTTTGTCCGCAAGCTTACCTGCCTCCCGCAACAATTTAAATTGTAATATTTTAAAAAATACAATAATAAACATATAATATAAAGAACCGCATGCCAAAAACATTACAACTAATCACTACGTATTAATAAGCTATTTAAAAACAAAAAACTCCGCACTTATTGCTACGTCTCAACGCTTACACCGCATAGTAAAACAGATATTATAGACAGAACACGATTTGTTCGTGTTCTTCCCATAATAATTACTTATCTTAGGTACTAGAAGTTTACTATGCGCTATTTTTCTAGTGTAAATTTTATGAAATATCTTTGTTTGTACGGCTTTATTATTAAATTGTTCTATTAGTATTAACATTTTTAGCTTAGTATGAACTGGTTATACTTAACAATATTTAAAGATTTCAATATTTTCACTGTTACCCAATTTCATTTTTATTTTTCTCGGTAACAACATTTTTAGTATTCTTAACTGCAATATGTATATTTTATCCAAATAAGTCTTAAATGTTCTTCCATAGCTTGTAAGTCCATATGCGATTATGGACTCAGCAAGCGTATTATAAAGATTTAGGAGAATAGGGAAAGGTACTTTATATTTTAAGATAACAAATTTAGCTAAAATTGCTCTTAATTTCTTACTGACGTGCTCAATATGGTTCCCCCAATTAAATCGCTCGTCAACTATAAGTCCTAAATATTTGTAGAAAGCAACTTGTTCCAATCTATCACAGTTACACATTATACATGATGCAGGTATATTCATGTTATGCAAACACGTATGCTTGTGTGCAATTAATTTTATATTTTTGCTGACGTTTTTTGCGTAACTGGAACGTATGTGCATTTTTTTAGTTTTATTAAAATTTATTACAAGTCCTGCATCATGAGACCATTTGCATAAATTAGTAAAATCTTCCTGCAATTTAGTTTCAGCTTTTGCTACATCTTTACTGGCTATAACGAGGCATGTATCATCTGCGTATTGATACACCGAACTATGCTCAGTGACATTTTGCATGTCATTTACATAAGTTAGATAATGCAAAGGTCCTAGTACTGATCCTTGTGCTGTTCCTTGGCTAACTGATATTACGTCACTAAATTCTTTTCCTATTTTGATTTGATATTTTCTATCTTTTAAGTAGTCACAACACCATTTTAGGAGTGGTCCACGGACGCCTACATTTTCCAGCCTTTGAATGAGTTTATCATGTTTTAATGTATCGAAAGAGTATTTCTTGTTGCTTTTCATTTAAGTAGTTGTTCATTTCATCTGTAAACTTTGTCAAGAGTGATGAGGTCGATTTATCTTTTTGAAAGCCATATTGCGCACTAGACATGATATTGTATGACGTGTAGTAACTCTGTATCTGACTGCAAATATATTTTTCGATTATTTTATCAATAACCGGTAGTATCGTTATTGGCCTATAATTATCGTAATGACTGTGGGATCCGTTTTTATGAATAGGTCTAACAATTCCAATTTTTAACTGTGATGGATATTTTCCAGTTTGTACACTAATATTTATTAATTTGGCAATGGCACATGTGATTTTACAACACAGAGACTTTATATCAATGCACTGAATGCAATCAACACCAGGTGTTTTTTTTTAAATTTAATTCTTTAATAATTTTAGAAATATTATTACAACTCGCCTTTTTAAATAACATTGATTTGTTTTCGGAAAACATGTATGTCGCTTTATTAACAAGGTCACTGTTACAATTTGGTACAATTTTTTTAACATTTTTATCAAACTCGTTTGCAAAATTGTTTGCTATCATCTTAATCGTAATATCATTTCTTTTAAAAGCCTTTATTATAGCTGAATCAATTGATTTAGTAAGTCTACCTGTTAGTGAATTTAGAAGATTCCATAACTTCTTTGGATTATTTCTATTTTGATTTATTTCGTTATTATAGTACTTTTTTTACTTTTTATAGTATTTATTTCTAGTTTTTTCTATCAACTTACGCGTTTTATTTCTAAGCTTGTTAAATTCTAACCTTAAAGTTTTGTTTTCGGTATTCTTTTTCCACTTATTTAATAACGAATCTCGTTTTTCACACCCGTTATTTTATTATTTATCCATTGATATTTATTTCTTTTGTTAGTTAAGTTACTGAAAATCGTATATTTAGATTGAGCATAACAGCTGTCAAAATTATTTTTAATATAATTGTATATTTCAATTGGACATTGCATATTTTCTACCTTATTCCATTCAACATCTTCTAATAACAACTTTAATTTACTGTGATCGATTTTTTCTTTGAAGTTAGCATCAACCTGTTTATCGCTGCTTGCACCGAGCGGAACACACGACAACACGTACATACAATGATCTGCCAATATCGTACCGAGCGCTGCCGAGTAAAGGTCGAACGAGCGCGACCTGACAAACATATGGTCTATACAGCTTTTTGTAACTATTTGATTTCGTGTTTCTATTCGAGTATAATCGGTTTTCGCGCTCATTAGACCACATTCAGCCATGCTACTTATGTAATAATCACGCATGTTATCAACAGATTTTAGGTCTATATTTATATCACCTATTAGGAAAATATCGTTGTACTTAAAGTTATCTTTACAAAAAATCCTTTTAAGTTCAGTTATAAATAAATGTTTACTTTCATGTGGTGGTCTATAAACTGTGCAGGTATGTGAAATATAGTTATACGACGATTTGACTTGGATAACCAACGATTCACGGTGATTTAGTTTAATGTCATTCATAATGTGAAAAGTGTGGCAATTTTTAATGTACATAATAATACCTCCGCCACGGCGCTGATTCCGAAGCTCACTGCACATTTCATAGCCATCAATACTGAATAGCTGTATAATATTGCTACTCATAGAAATCCCTACTTCCGTTAGGATAATTACATCTATATCTATTTGTGACTGGTCTATATTATATTGTAATAATACACTGAAGTTTTTAACTATAGATCTAATATTAATATGGATTAAAGTCAATAAATGTGTCGTTTTCGGAAGATAAGTACTGATATCATTTATGTTAGGGGAACCATGTATTTCAATTATATCCGGATAGGTGCCCTTATTGAAATCTGTTATCGACTATTATTTTTCAATTTCTCGACTTCGTGGTTTTCGAAATCACTCACGGTTTTAATGACTAAAGGTTTGTCATTGTCATTCTTACGTGCAAGAACTCTTCCACCTTGGAACCATATATACTTGAAGGTATTTTTTAATTTAAGCTTAGTTTGCCAAAGTAGGGCTTTATTTGAAGATGTGAGTGCACGACATATTATGATTTTAGACTCAGCCACCCCAGCGTCAACACTTGAAACTATATCCTCGGCTGTTATAGTTTTCTTTCTTGCCGCACGTATCCAGTGGTCCACTTCCTCGTCTCCATTTAAAGAAATTTGAATTATACCCTCTTTTCCCTGCTTAGCTCTGATCATTTTTACAGATGTTATATTTTTAGGCTCCATATTAATTTTCTCAGCGAGTTTAATAGAAATATTTCTTAAGTTCTCGTTTGTAATATCAGGCACTCCAGTGATTTCAAAGGTGCTGTTTAGTTCCCTTTGTTCTAGAGTCCCAAGATGTTGTTCCAGGGCATCTTTTTTCAGCTCCAAATGTTTATTTTGTTTAGTTAAGTGAACATTTTTGTTTTCGAGATCTTTTATTCGACCGCTAAAAACCTCCAGTGTATCCATTATTCCGTCCATCCTTCGGCAACAAGAGGTGATCGCTTCATTTACAGTTGCTATTTCCATCTTCACTGCTTTCTTCACCTCACTAGAGATATTGCTTAGCAACTTTTTAATAGCAATGGACCTTCCAAAACCTTCCTGTCTCATAATTTCGTCTTCTAGATCCTCGTCTTCTTCTTCTAGAGAGACAAATGACTTGCGTCTTGGTGACTCCTTCCGACATTCCTCACAAGTCCATTCTAGGTTCTCAGTGTTGCGTAATGCTGACAGCTGCTTTGATGATAGACCAGTGCAGGCTTGATTAGCATGCACAATCTTCGAACACTTATTACACTCCACGATTGATGACTTTTTAGGGATCGTTTTATCACAATTATCACATTTAGGCATTTTTTTTATTAGATGATATTGAAGGTAGGTAGGATAATGTTTCCTTTTTATATACTTCCGAAAAACTTTCTTTCCACACAATATCCCTTGCTTAAAACTGTTAACTATTTAAAGAACACGAATAAAATATAATTTCCTAGTGTACAACACAACACTATTTACAAACTATTTTTATACATATTTTTGTACATTATCGTGTACTTTGAAGTATTCGCTGTTTTTCTAAAGTTAGCGGAGCGGGGAAGTACTATTTTTTAAAACAAATGGAACTTGTTTGATAATGAATTGCAGTCTAGTCGGTAAATTAATATCTTCATTTAATTTGTTTTCTTTGTCTGTACCTTATTTACCATCTCTTTTGAGCTTAATGATTGTATCTTATTCTAGTAGAGCGACTGCACATAGAAGCTTATAAGCTTCTTTGTGCAGTGCAGTATCTATAGATAGAGCTTCTTAAGAGTCCAAACAGTCGGCTTTTGAGAAGAAACCTTTGAGATGTGTTTTATTTTATTCGTTCTCCTAAAATAAGGAAATGAGCTTCTTCCTTTAAAACTATGTATCCAAAAAGTATTGACCATGTTGTAAAATCTTGTGTGCAGTAAGTACTTGACTTGAGTTATTTTAAATATTCAATGTTAAATGTTCACGATCGTCATCTATCACTCAAAAAAGAACAGAAAACAATAACAGTATAACTAAATCTAACTCGCAAGTATCTAACAACTATCATGTGGTGTTAACTAACATTTCTTGGTATAGAGAAACACTTTGTCACTGAAATTAATAAATGAAATTAAATGTTTTAAACATTTATTGAAATGAATTCTTGAATTTATCATTTCTCTTAATTGTGTTTTAAAACGGACTATGCTACAAAAACTATAACTCTTCATGATAATGATGTAATTGCTGTTCCCTTCTATGTTGGCAACTGAGGTGGAAGCGGAAAAGCACTTTAAAGGTACTTCAACAGCCGCGGCCGTCGGTAATTATGGCCTATAAACCAAACGTTACAGCTTATACTACCGCACATGTTTCTCATATTAACTTTTTAATGTAATCTTTCCTTATCAACTCAGTAGTTTTCCTCGACGACGTGGACAACGAAAAAAAGTTATCCATCCAAGATAGTTGTCCGTACTTCACTATGGTTTTCTTAGGACGTTTTTGCATCGCGTTACAATCGGTGTCACAAGGAGGCACATACGTTCTTGTGTGTACCTACTACCTACTAGTACTCCTGTTCTACAATTCTAAGATTTTTATTTTAGCACTTGCCCTGTGCTTGGGATAAATTTTCTATAAATTTTAAAGAAAGAAAAAATTTCGCCTCAGACAGGATTTGAACCTGTAACCTTTCGTCTCAAGCCGACGAATGCTCTAACCAATTGAGCTACTGAGGATTCAAGTCCCGTGGCGAAATTTTTAATTCCTTTCTAACCCGTTAACGCGGGTAGTTATGTCCTATAGATACACAATTCTGAGTACCCATCAAATGAGTTCATCATTACAGATGAAATTCACATTTTAGAATGGCCATAACTTTCGTTTTTCGCAACGTACTTTTATTTTAGCACTTGCCTTGTGCTTGGGATAAATTTTCTATAAATTCGTCGGCTTGAGACGAAAGGTTACAGGTTCAAATCCTGTCTGGGGCGAAATTTTTTCTTTCTTTAAAATTTATAGAAAATTCTAAGATTACCTACAAAATTAGTAACCATTAATTAGTTTTGTGTAAAAATACAAACAAACACTTTTGCAAGTCGAATATTGCCAGCTACCTACTAGAAATTCGTCTTACTTTTTGCTTTTATATGCTTTAAAAAATAACATCTGCTGCTACGTAAACAATGTATTTTGCTATCAAAACAAGATATTTTCAGTGCAATAAATAGCCTAACAACTTTTAGTCCAACTTCATACACGAATATAAATCAAACATTTTAATTAATTTCGATATAAATCAAACGCACATTCGATTCAGAATTTTGAGATCCATTTTTAAAACAAACCATTGTTTGGAATAGCCTGACCGATTTAAGCCGATATCGATCACCTAAATTCAAATAATTGTTTATTTTTATACATAGATTCATTGTTTTTGAAATTAATTCTATGTATATTAAAATAGCGATTAAAAAAATCATGTTTTATAAATTACCATTATATTAATTTTACTCATCTTTTCTTTTAAAATTTCATATTGTTTTTGTTCGTGTTTTGGTAAATGGTAATTAGGTAAGTTAATTTTAATCTTGATTCTCGATTGTTTTTTTACTTTTGCAATAAGATTTCTTGTGTTCATTTCATGTATGGATGTAAAACTACAATAAAATAAAATAAAATAAAGAGTCTAATTATTTCATTTTTTATGTTTGTTGTTGTTTGTATTTTTATTGTATATATTAAACCCTTTGATACACAATTTATTTTGAAATAACGTCGGTTATATGTTATAAAAATTGGTTAAGAACAAGTTAAAATGTGGATGGGAAAAACTAATTTCTGTTACAGCTCATGCTAAAGGCAATTATTAAATGAAGCTAGCAGAGAAATGAATGAATGAAGCTATGCAAGGATCATGACAGCTGCTAAAGTACATCTGACAAGTTTGAGCGAGAAGGTTATCTGTTTGTTTTGAAACGCTTAGTGGTTCAAAGGTACGCCTCTGTATCTGAAAAGTGGTAACCCTTTTTCTGACGAGTGATAATGAGATTTGTTTCTCTATTTATTTATCTATCTTAATTATCTAATAATTAAGCGTGCTCTTCCCATATATTTTAATAAATCGTATTCATTTAGGAACACAAGCCACAGGGTGTCACAAAGGTATGTGTGCAATCACTTAACGTCTATCTCTCATTTCCATTTTAGGATACAATTTAAAAAAATAGGAAAAAATACACTATATTTATTAAGTTTAATTTTTTCCAAAAACTATATACATTCTTCCAAAAGGTGCCAAAGGCAACGACTTGTCTAAATTGGTACCACTGCCTTACCTATTCCTGCCGCCATAACGTCAGTGTTTGTCTTTGACGTGCTCCAGTACGAAAGATAAGGTAGCCGGTAAACTTACTTTTGCTCGAAGCCTAACATCCCGGTATCAGGTGGCAACGCACCATTACCACCATGGTGCATGATGGTGGTAATGGTGCGTTGATGTCTCTAGGCGGCGTGAATTTCTTAATATCAGGAAATCCGTCTGCTTGTTTGCCCTCAAATATCATAAAAATAAAAATAAATAAAATCTTAATGTAAACACTTAAGAGACGAAAAGATGAAAATTGCACTAAGAAAAAAAAGTCTTCTAGATTTCCAAAAAACATCTGCTAGAAATTTCTGTAATTGCTTGGGTTTTATTAAATTTTACGAAAATTGCAGAAATAAAATTAAAAAAACTGTAGAGACAGTATAGTCTAGTCAACAAGTGCCTTTTTGGTCAACTTTTTTCAGCAGTCTCCGAAAATTATGATTGAGGTGTCATTCGATTCGGAATGGCATGTAGATAGTTTTCGAAAAACAGTGAAGTTCCGCAAATAAAAATTACAAAAGTTATTAACAATTAACTAGAAAAAAAGGGGGGTTAGTTTTTTGCAAATATCTCATAAACTAATAAAGATTTTTCAAATTCAAAAAAAGATTCAGAGACAGGAGGAAATTTCCTAAAAAAAATTTGACTCCCGGAATTGTAGGACTAATGTTTATAACTTTTCCAGAGGGTTGAAAATACGCCCGAAAACGGGTACTCCGGCTTGCGCAAGCAGCGCCTCCTTCCGACCTTTAATGAATAAATATTATTTAAACTTATTAAATATGAAAATTAAAATTTGAAAAAATTCAGGTACCTACAAGATAGATCAATAAACAATAATCTGTGGTCAAAAAATGTTTCTCGCGATTTTTCAATAAGTTATCCATTAATTAATTAGCAGTTTTTTGTAGCACGAACATTAACATTGCAAGTGCGATAATTGTTAAATTATTAATCTAGGATTTTTTTCCTTTCGTGGAGCTATTTTTTAAAGATCTAAGAATAGATTCCCGTTGGAAAAATAAAAAAAATATAAATTTTCATTTTGTAACTAACAATTTACCAACGTGAAAAATTATAAAGCTTTATTAAACATTGAAAAAATTTGTAAAAAAAATGTAAAAAAAAAACATGTCTGTTTTTGTGACAATAAGTAAAATAAGAAAAAAATTAAAGGTAAAAATTTATTTGTTTCTAAAAAAATGTTTACTACATAAACAATGAAAAATTAAATAATTTTTATTTAATTTTAAAAAGAAAAATAAATAATGATTTATTGAAAAAATGGTTCCTAAATGTTAATTAGAAGTGGGAGAAAACAATTATTAATCAACAAATCAACAAACCGTTTTTTTTAAAAAAAACATAATTATCATCAAAGATTGTTATCGAAAAAAAAATTTAACTATCTCATAAACAATGCATTTGTTTATAATATTTTTTAAAAAAATAGGAGATAAAAATTATAAAATATCATTTTAAATAGCTTCTGATCATAAGAAAACGGATCAATAATACTATTATGAAAAAAAATTATTTTCAATGTTTAATAAAGCTTTATAATTTTTCACCTTAGTAAATTGTTAATTACAAAATGAAAATTTACAATTTTTTTATTTTTCCAACGGGAATCTATTCTAAGACCTTTGAAAAATAGCTCCACGAAAGGTTTGCAACGCGTCTGTGATACTGCTGGTGTTGCGAATGTCCGTAGGCGGCGGCGATTACTTTCCATCACGTAAACCACTTGCTCGTTTACCTCCTCTTGTATAAAAAAAATAATTATGGCCTGTATCCCCAAGAATTAGCCTAAGATATTTAGTCTCCCAATGTGGCAATATAGGTGGATAGGTGGCAAATCTATTGCCAACCGGGCACATGTTCTATCCCGGGTGAAGACGTTTTTATAAGAAAATTTAAAAAGTAGATTAAATTTGTCTGACTCGGAACAACTTTGAACTCGAGGCCACATGAGTAAGCTCAATCTCAGAAAAGTCTTTAAAATTAGAACCAGCTCGACCAGCTGTTGGAGATTTGATACAAGAAAACCCCCAATCCATGTAAGGAAAATACTTGATGCTGTTTGAAAATTTCAATTTCTAGTGGTGACCTGCTTGCTATAAACAAACGACGATGTAATTTTGGGCTTAATATCATCTGACCTGCAAACATTGATCACGGTTATGAATGACAATTGGAAAGAAAAAGGTTTAAGGTCGCAAATTAAGTAAATAAACAAGGAATAACAAGTACTTGTAAAAGAGCGGGAAGAACGCAGCACGAAATGCTACGTAGAGAAGAGTATTATATTATTATTTTTATATGTATTGTTCGGCGGTTCAGCGCATGCAGCAAATGAACAATGCGGCAGGTGTACCTACGTTGTAACTTGCAAGATAGCGGCGGCGGCAGCGTCTTTGTATATATTAGGTACATATGCAGGAAAAATAGTCAAATAGCATAAACGTGATATTCGTTATGTATTGCAATGAATGATAAACAGTTAATTTTGGTAAACATCTGTTAGTTAATTTGCTAACGCTAAAACTGTCAGATCGTTCTGTTGACACTAATCATATCACTCTGGTAACAGATATAACAGAAACGGTTCGTGTTATTAACACAACCAATCAGAACCCATTTAATAAATAACACTTACCTTTGGTTAACAGTGTTAGCTGGTGTGTTAACACTAATCATATAGCTTTGTTAACACTAACCATATTACTTTGGTAACAGATAAGTGGTGTTGATCAATAGTTTCGCTAAACCAAAATAATATGTAACTGGTTACAGTGGATAACATTTTTGAATTTGGTTTTTAACAGAAACGGTTTTAATTATTAACACAACCAATCCGATCCCTGGTTGCAAAACCTTCAATGCAGCTATTTTACAGAACACTAACAGGTCAACACGATTAATATATTGTTGCCCACAAGTTATACAATATTGGCTTAAAAGGTCCCCGTCAGTCAGTTGCCCTGATAGGATGCCTTATTTCACCACCAATACACTAATAATATTCGAAACAAGTTTTTGCCACGCCACTCAGGTAGTTTAGCTATTTCAATATTGCATTGTCTGGTTTGTTGCTCTATAGATAAAATCTTATTTTTCATAGTTTCCACTTCCTGTCTTAAAGCATCAGCATGTGTCACGGTTTCTTCTACGACCTTTAATCGGTCATCAAATAATTTTTGCTGTTGTTTAGGGAAAAATGAAGGGGTTTTTCCATATCCGACAAAGACTATTATTAGTATTTTAGTATTATTATACTTGACATAATTAAAAAACTAAAAGAATAATAATAATAATAATAAAAACTCTTTATTGTACAACAAAAACATATTAAAAGTACTACAACTATTACAACAGCAAGTAGATTATTTATACAAATGGCCGTTTTATCGCTAATAAGCGATTTCTTCCAAACAACCAGCATTCAGAAAAAGAAATATACAAATAAGGAAAAAGTACAACATTAAAAAAAGAAAGAAAATACAATACATTAATACATAAAATAAGTAACAACCAAGTATCTAATCTAGTTACAAAATAAAGCAAAGTAAATAATTAAATATCAAAAGATATACATTACGGTAAAAATTTGCCATAATCTAAAACCCGACAGTGAAAACATTCCCCGATGCACGCTACGACTGTAATGACTTAAGGTAAAATTCCTTTACCATTTTCTTAAAAACGTTTTTACTTTCTGCCTGTCTTATTGCTACAGGGAGAGCGTTCCAAAGTTTTGTAGCTTGTACCGTAAAAGAAGTCTTATAAAATTTTGTATTATCTATAAATTTTAAAGAAAGAAGAAATTTCGCCCCAGAGAGGATTTGAACCTGTAACCTTTCGTCTCAAGCCGACGAATGCTCTAACCAATTGAGCTACTGAGGATTCAAGTCCCGTGGCGAAATTTGGCCGTGAAGAAATGTGGTCATATTTACGAAGTCCGTATATGAATCGTATAGCAAAGTTTTGAAGGCGCTCAAGCTTATCAAGTTGATTTTCAGATAAATTTAAAAACTAGTATCAGCATAGTCTAGAATAGGGAGAAGTAGTAATTGTGCTAGTGCGATTTTAGTACCTATAGGAAGAAAATTACGTAATCTATTTAAAGAACTAGCAGCAGCATAGATTTTTCTGCTGATTTCCTTTACATGAACAGACCAATTCAATGTACTGTCCAAAAAAACACCTAAATTTTTAACCTGTGTTGAGATAGGAATTAGTGTCTTACCTAGGAAAACAGAGGGAAGAGAGCTCCAATCAACCCTAGCAATTAAACTTGGACTGCCGATAATTATAACTTGAGACTTTATTGGATTAAGGCTCAACCCGAAGCGGTTAGACCAATCCAATATATTTTTGAGATCAGTATTTATTCTGGTAACCGCTGCTGGAAGATCCTTAAGTGTAGCTTGAGAATAAATCTGAAAATCATCGGCGTATACATGATGGTGAGACGAAACTTCAAATGTGATAAGATTAATAAACATGGAAAAAAGTAGAGGAGAAAGAACGCCACCCTGAGGCACCCCCGACATAATATTGGCCCAAGCAGATAGATTGTCATTCACCTTAATACGCTGTCGCCGCCCCTGAAGATAGTCACTGAACCAATTCACAGCCGAAGAGGATATATTGAAAGATCTCATAATACTTAAAAGAACTTCGATATCAACAGAATTAAACGCGTTACTGAAATCGAGTAAAGATAAGAAAGTAAGTTGTCTATCATCCATACCCTTTCTGATATCATCAGTAGTTTTTGTGAGGGCAGTAACTGTACTATACCCAGGGCGGAAGCCAGATTGAAAAGGACTAAGTAAATTATTTTTAAATAAAAAGGAACTATAAGTTGTTTGAAAACAATTTTTTCCATAACTTTAGATAAAAAAGGAAGAAGAGATATAGGGCGATAATCGGAGAACGATGAGGGTCAACAAGAGCATCTTTCCAAACATTGGGAAATGAAGAAGTTAAAAGAGAATGATTAAGGATATCAGTAACAACCGGAGCAATCACATCTAGGATTGGAATAATCATGTTACGATCATGTTACCGCACTGGACGTAATGGACACGACGACCTTTTTGACATCCCCTTCATCAACAGGGTTCAGATCAAAAGGCTGAATGTTTGAGCTTAATTCCAGTTTGGAAAGTGAATTTAGGGTCTTTAATTTAGTGTCCCTATCATAACAATTGGACGCAGAGAAATGTAAATTTAACCTATCCAAGTCAATGTTGCCGAATTGGACGTCATTACGAGATTTAGCTACACCCAGTGACTTAAGGAATCTCCAAACTTTCGCAGAGTCTCCGTTCTCTACAGACTTGTGTATGTAACGTCTTTGTGCATCTCGAATCATCGTATTGCAACGGTTTCTTATTAATTTATATTTTTTAATATTTGCTTCACTTTTATCTAAAAGTAGAATCTGTAAAGAAAAGTATATAAATCGCATTTGAATGAAACTGAAACACGTGTGTGAATGTAGCAACATGTTTATAAAGCAGTCAACTTCATGATGTTACTTTCGTGTGACAGATGCGCCCGCATCTTCAAGTTTCAATCTTATCACTTTTTCATAACGCGGCGAAAGAAACATAGGTAACTTCAATAAAAATACGATAAATGATTTTCGATATATCCTCAAAATCAAGTTTCCAAAAAAGAACCATCAAAATCTGCACGTAATCGGTTTAGCTATCGAGCAATAAATATACAAATATGTAAGAAAACATACGGTGAAGTTTGAGTATTTTTAGAGTGGACTAAAAAGTATATCTTTATTCTACATGATTAAGAACTGGATGAGCAAAATTATGTTTAAAAACGAATTCCCATTTCGTGATGACCATCGCATTACGCTTGAACGAATGGACCAATTTTGCTAATACTTTGTTAGTTGTGTTAGTTATTGTCAGGAAAAGGTTCTTATTAAAATCTGGGAAAGTTTTGAGGAAAAAAGAACACTGTATTTTTTTCCATATTAAATGTTAGTAGCTAGCAACGTCAAAGCGAACTTCGCCGTGTATAGTTATGTTATAGTTAAAAATAGTTAGTAGTATTCTTTCGACCGCTGTTTGAATATTTGCATGGAAAGGTTATCTAGACCGCAAAAGAAAGAGGAGTATATAATTTGACAGACGTGGTTTAGGGACTTACTTTTCAAGTTGGAAGCAAAAAGGAGCCTAGGAGTTCGGCTTTCTCTTTCACATCATGGGCCAGCGAATGAAGATGGTAATGGTGGCTTCGCAAAATTTCCTTGGACAGCCTTGGCGAGAGACCAGAACGCTCTTGATCCCGAAGGTAGGCCGGCCAATTTCTCGCCAATTCTGCCAATGTGCTTAGACTGTGCCCTGGCAATGGCACTTTTGAAAAACCTAGAGGCAAAAAAGACTTCTTTTTGGTAGCATTTCCGCTTATGGCTAGTGCCGTTTTACAGGGACAACTGAACCAAGGCTGGGATTTGCCACCAACGGGCACTAAGAGAACGGAATATAAAGTTATATAAGGTATTTATAATGGTATATAAAGAACAGCACCACATCAGTGACAGTATCAGCAACGATTAGATGAACCTGCGAGGAGCAAATCTGCATCCATGGGTAAGATGCAAAAAAAAGATCGCATCTCGTCCCAATCTTCTGACCAATAATGCCATACGCAACGTCGGTCCGACGCTTGTAGCCGTACACAAGGTGTAATGGACACAGCACTCCGGATCAAGCAGTGGTCGGAAGATACAAAAGGGGCATCGACAGAGACTTTATAGTTCTCTGGATTAGAGATCTAAACGTGAAGGCGTATGATCCCCCACATCCGGAATTCGTATGGGCGAAGTTACCAGTTGCGTGAAATCATAGGACAAGGCAAAGTCGTGAACAAATCTTCCCCCATGATCGGTGGAACGTGAACCAAGCCAATCAGCATTGGCTTATTTTTAAGAGTTTTTAACGGTGTCCGTGAAATGGACGCGAACAGGCGGAACTTGCCCTACTTTCCGAAAATGTCTGAGAAACAATTGATTATAATGTGAACATTAAGTATACCTAGTTATCGTAAGGAGTGTTAAAATAAATTAAAGGTAAGCTGCTGATAGATTAATTGACTTACTTAGCTATAATTATCTCCCTTGAATGTATTTACTTACCCTACTTATTTATTTTGGACTGGTTCAACATAAAATAGCTGTATATTTTATAGGTAACCACAAATATTAGGACCTTATTTCTGAACAGGTAGGAAACCTACCTGGAAACTATAACTATACCGGTGGCACTGAAAATGTCACACGAAGCTATGCACAACTCAAATAAAAATGAGAATTAAATACTTTTAGTTCAGAATTAAAGACGGGACAATTATTTCGTGTATGCAGTATGAAGATGACGTATCATTGTTTGTATATAACATCATTGGTTTACCCTGTTAACACTTTATATTGGTAAGCTCTTCAGGTAGTTGACAAATGAATAGTTAATCATATTACAATGGTTATTAACATTAACGCGTATAATCATTTTGATTGATAAACTTGTCCGTCTGGCTAACTGGGTTAACCGTTTTCATTCGATTAATATGCATAGCCTGTTGACTAATTTGATCTGTAACTTTTTCAGACAGTTAACCAAATATTGGTTAATCATTTAATAATGGTGATCAAAATGAACGTGTTTTCCGATCCCTGTTTGCAACAACGCATATACGTATCCCAGTTGCGTTAACTTAATCTTAAGTTTGCGCTATCTTGATTTTGTGATTTTTTTATTATTAACACCAAATTACGTTAAGAAACTGTCTTCGTACTTATATTTTTTTAGTTCAAAGTATTGAGTACTATAAACTAAATACACAAAAAAAAAGTAGAAATAGGTAATACAAGTTTCTCATGTTGTTCATCTTTACAAGAGAGTTATACCACTACGGGTAAAGCATAAAGATGGGTCTTGCGCGATATACCCACGGCAGTTATGTCAAGTTTTTTTCGATCCCTGATCACTGTTCGATCATTGTTTCGATCACTGTTTGCTATTACCTAAATAAATAAAAAAAAGTATGCAATATGTCCAGGGACATTTATTTACTTATATTTATTTTATACCTTTTAAGGAGGATCACTTTAATTTTGTTAATGAAAAAAAATTTGTTTCTATTTTCATTTGATGCATTTTCATATTGCATAAAAAACTTTATATCAAACATACTTCCTTTATTCCAACTCTTAACTTTCATTTATTATGCGGATTGAAATTTCTTCGACGCTAATGAAATTCCATAAACTTCATTAGCGTGCTTTAGTAGCTTTCCATGAGCTTCAATACCAAATCAAATAATCGAGTATTTCTATAGTTTAATCATTAAAACAAATAAAAAAAATCTGCACATACAAATATAAATATATCTTCATATTGAAAAGAAATTTTCGAATAGCTTCATATGCGTTTCCGCACTCAATCCTGTTCAAACTACTGTTCAATAATTATTCTGTATCTGTGTTTATCTGTTGCTGTTGTAAGCTTTTTAATTATTAACATTCCGCTGATTCATCGTTTCATTCTAATCGTAGTTCTGTTCTGCGTTTTCCTGTATGTTAGTCCCTAAACCACGTCCGTCAAATTATATACTTACTACTAACTATTTTTAACTATAGCATAACTATACACGGCGAAGTTCGCTTTGACGTTGCTAGCTACTAACATTTAATATGGAAAAAAATACAGTGTTCTTTTTTCCTCAAAACTTTCCCA